>CM076581.1:942761348-943032621 GCA_034641835.2 Pinus albicaulis
TTTTGTTCATGATCATCACTACTTTCTTCAAGGCCTTCATCATCTTTTCCCTCACTATTTTTATCATCATCAACACTACTTTCTTCAAGGCCTTCATCATCTTTTCCCCCACTGTTTTTATCATCATCAGCACTAATTTCTTCAAATCCTTCATCATCTTTTCCCTCATTGCTTTTATCATCTTCTCTCTCATTGTTTTTATCATCTCCCTCATCTTCATCACCTTTATCATCACTCTTTCCCTCATCTTCATGTTAAGTCCCTATATTAATAGTGTAGCCCCTTATTATGTTAGTGTAGCCCCCTTTATTGTTATTATTGTACCCCTGTAACCCCCATATTGTTATTATTGTGCCCTTACATTATTATTGTTAGGTCGGCTAGGATTACATTGTGGCCCCACTAGGATTATATTGTGGCCCCATGGACTCCTATATATAGAAGGAGGTTTTGTTCATTTGTATCATCCAAGAATTGTTCATTTATGTAATGTGTTGGAGGTTTCCCCCTTGAAGTGGCTTATTTCTAAGGCGTTGATACCTCTTTTATTCTATTTTTGGAGCTGGTTACACAACATTTGGTATCAGAGCTTTGGATTCTAAGGTTTCGCTGCTCCAAACAGGTCATCGTGGCATTTTCGCTATAACTTTTTTTCTACGAAGTTTCAGAAGCTGAAATTTTTAGGGCAAGCTGAAATCCTCAGGAATATTTTCTAAAAATTTCAGATCTTGGTGCACAATATTTTTGGAGATAGGATCTGTGGAATTTAGGTCTTTTTTCAGGTTCCTAAACAGGTCATCGTGGCATTTGCGCTATAATGTTTTTTCTGCGAAGGTTCAGAATCTGAAATTCGTATGGTGCAAAGCTGAAATCCTGAGGAAAATCGTCAAAAAATTTAAGATCTTGGTGCGCAATATTTTTGGAGATATGATCTGTGGAAGGTAGTGCTTTTGCAGGCTCTTGAATTTCATCTCAAAGAGGTGATCGTGGAAAAAGTGCAATAACTCTCTCTCTGGGTATCGGATTGGAGTGCCGTAAAAAGTGGTGACAAGTACACAAAATTTAGTTTCTTGGCTATCAATGTTAGAGACAAAGGATGAAACAGTGACACGTGGAAAGTCGTACAATTTCGCTCTACTGAACTAGTCCTTAATTAGGTCATTGTGGGATATTGGGCACAAATTTGTCTTGGAGAATCCAAATTAGGTCAGACCTGTGGCATTCAAAAGAGAATTAAGAGGGATACTTCAGTACTGAATTTCAGATATTTAAGATTCGCAATCACAAAGATAATACAATTTCAATATCGAGATCCTCAAAGCAAGTAAAAGGTGTGTATTTTTTTTTTCCAAATTGCACAAGTCTTGTTCGAAGAATCAAGTTGAATTGATTGCAAGGGCATATTGTAGAATAGATATCAATATTGGATTCTAAAATGGCCCCTAAAAAGAATTCAACACCCATTAAGCCTTTAGAAGGCTCTACTATGACTCATGAAGACGAAGAATGGTCAAAATTACAAGAGCAAGTGAAACAAATTTCGCTCTCGCAAAGAACAACAAAAAATGAAATGGAGGTTTTGAAGAAAGGCGTGGAAGCTAAGATGAATGGTTTGGAAGCTAAGATGGATGGCATGGAAGTAGGCATGCAAGCTAATATGGATGACATGGAAGCGAAGATCGATGAAAAAATGAAAGACAACATGGAAAAATGAAGAAGGATCTAAAAGTAGACATCGAAGGTTTGGCAAAGTTGATACAATAAATGTTTCCTAAGGGTGAAAAGATAGTAGAGGAAACTCATGATGAAAACAAAATAAATGTTAATAGTGATTTCATAAACTCTACTGTTGGAGGGAAGAACCACCATATTCCAAAAATGGATATGAGGAAGTTTGATGGAAAGGATCCTGTAACTTGGATACTAGAGATGGAGCAATATTTTGATCTCCATAATGTGAAAAACACACAAAAGGTACGCATTGCAACTTTACATTTAGAAAAAAATACATTTGTATGGTATCGATGGCTTTGCTCCCATAAAAAAATTGTCACTTGGTCAATTTTTACTGAGGAAATGATAGCACATTATGAGGATACAAAGAGAAACACCTTCTTTAGCCAATTGATAAATCTCAAACAAAAGGGTTTAGTGGGGCAGCACATTGAGGACTTCCAAAAATTGAATATAAGGGTAACTGATATTCCAGAGGAACACAAGATTGATCTCTTCATATGCACTTTAAAGGATAACATACAACATGAAGTTCGCGTTCTGGAACCTGATTCATTGGAGAAGGCATTCAGGTTGGCAAGAAAAGTTGAATGTAAAATTATGGCGACAAGGAAGCCTACCACTCAATTCTATAAAGAAGGAAGTGTTGCTACGCCTAGATTTCCACAACCTACAAGGTTGACACCACAAAAATTGGAAGAAAAAAGAGCGAAAGGGCTTTGCTACAGTTGTGATAGCAAATACACTAAAGGTCATAAGTGTGCTGAGAAGAAATTATTTTACATAGATTGTGAAGAGGAAGAAGAAAATGAACAAAAAGAGGATATACACCAGGAACCAACCCTAGAAGAGGAAGAAATGAATCCGACCATATCATGTAATGCACTGGCAGGAATTACCACTCCTCAAACTCTCAAGATACAAGGACAAATCAAGAAGAAAAAGGTAATAGTGTTGATTGATTCAGGTAGCACCCATAATTTTATTCATCGTAAGGTAGCCAAGGAATTAAATTGTTTCCTATACCCAGCACCAGAATGTCAAGTGATGGTTGCAAATGGAGGAACTATAAATTGCTCTGGAAAATGCCATAATATCAAGCTAACTATGGGGGAATATGTATTGACTAGTCCAATGCTTTCCATTCCTATGGGAGGTGCTGATGTTGTACTAGGAGTACAATGGTTACAATCTTTGGGGGCGGTAGCTTTTAATTTTCAAGAAATTTTCTTGAAATTTTTTTCAGAAGGAAAGGAAGTCAAATTATGAGGTATTGAAGGGAAGCCGGGAAAGATAATAAGCTCTAATGTCATGACAAAGCTTCTAAAGAAAGAACAACGAGGCGTAATTGCACAATTATGCTCACTAGAAGTTCTGACATCAAAATCATCTATTTCTATAGATCTCCAACAAGTCTTGGACAATCATTCCAAGGTGTTTGAAACTCCCAAAGGATTCCCACCTATTCGTGATCATGATCATGCTATTCATTTGATTCGAGGAAGTGTTCCTCCAAACATCAGGCCTTATATATATCCTTACTTCCAAAAGAGCGAAATTGAATGTATGATTGCAGAAATGTTAGAGGCGGGTATAATTCAACCTAGTCAAAGCTCTTTCTCTGCTCCTGTAGTATTGGTACACAAGAAGGATGGATCATGGCGAATGTGTCCGGATTATAGGGAGCTCAATAAGCTCACCATTAAAGATAAATTTCCCATTCCTGTGATTGATGAATTATTGGATGAATTACATGGAGCAATTTATTTTACCAAGTTGGATCTTCATTCAGGATATCATCAAATTAGAATGAAGATCGAAGATATTATGAAAACAACATTTCGAACTCATGAGGGTCATTATGAATTTTTGGTCATGCCTTTTGGCCTTACCAATGCACCTTCTACATTTCAAGGGTCGATGAATTCCATTTTCAAACCCTTCCTTAGAAAATTTGTGCTAGTATTTTTTGATGATATACTAATCTACAACAGGTCTTGGAAGGATCATGTTGAACATGTTGACAGTGTGCTCAAACTATTGCAGGAGAAACAATTATATGCAAAAAAATCCAAATGTTTCTTTGGAGTACAAGAGGTGGAATATCTGGGTCATATTGTATCTCACGAGGGTGTTAAAGTAGACCCCAACAAAATTAAAGCCATTAAGGAATGGAAAGTCCCCACAACCATAAAGCAGTTGTGAGGATTTCTCGGGTTAACAGGGTATTATCGCAAGTTTGTTAAGAATTATGAGAGAATAGCAGCACCTCTAAGAACATTATTGAAGAAAGATGCATTTTCATGGACTCCTGAAGAAACTAAGGCCTTTGAATGTCTTAAAGAGGCAATGTGCCTAGCACCGGTCTTAGCTATGCCAGACTTCACAAAAACCTTTATTGTGGAATGTGATGCCTCAGGAAATGGAATTGGTGTGGTTTTAATGCAAGAAGGAAGACCCATTGCTTTTGAAAGTCCTCCAATCAAAGGAAATTATTTACAGAAACCTATTTATGAGAAGGAAATGTTAGCAATACTGCATGCACTAAAAAAATGGCGAACTTACCTAATGGGAAGATGCTTCAAGGTAAAATCTGATCATGATAGTCTTAAACACTTTTTGGAACAAAGACTATCGTCAGAAGAGCAGAAAAAATGGGTCACAAAGATGTTGGTTTATGACTTTGAAATAATCTATAAAAAAGGAAAGTTTAATGTTGTTGTAGATGCACTCTCAAGAAAGAATGAAGAGGTGGAAGCATTGCTTTGTGCCATTTCTATTATCCAACCAGATTGGATAACCGAAGCAAGAGATGAATGGAAGAAGGACAAAGATGTATGGACACTCATTCAAAAGCTGCAGCAAGATCCTAGTACATCTGATACATTTAGTTGGAAAAATGATTCCTTATGGTACAAAGATCGCCTATATCTTTGTAAGAATTCCCAACTAAAACAAAATATTCTTCTGGAATTGCACACTTCTCCTTTAGGAGGACACTCAGGATTTTTAAAAACTTACCACAGGGTGAAGAAAGAATTTTTTTGGGATGGCCTTAAATCTGATATTCAAAATTTTGTGGCGGAATTTTTGGTTTTCCAGCAGAATAAAGTGGAAACAATTAAGACCCCGGGACTTATACAACCTTTATCCATTCCAAGTCAATGTTGGGAGGAGATTTCAATGGATTTTATCACAGGTTTACCTAAGTCCAAAGGAAAGAATGTCATCATGGTGGTAGTTGATAGACTTACCAAGTATGCACACTTTTTTCCATTATCTCATCCATTCAAAGCAAGTACAGTTGCTACTAAATTTATGGATAGAATTTTAAAGCTACATGGAAGTCCAAGGGTTATTGTGAGCGACAGAGATCCCATTTTTACTGGAAATTTTTGGACGGAGTTATTTTCTTCTTTGGGTACTCAATTAGCTCATAGCTCATCTTATCATCCTCAATCTGATGGTCAAACTGAGATAGTAAATAAATGTTTGGAAGGATATCTTCGTTGTTTTGTATCTGATAAACAAACACAATGGGTCAAGTGGTTACCTCTCGCCGAATGGTGGTATAACACTTCCTTCCATACTGCAGCAAAAATGACCCCATTTATGGCACTTTATGGATATCATCCACCATCCATCACATCATCTTTAAGAGAAAATTCGAAGGTTCAAGCAGTGGAAGATCACATCGAGCATCAAGAAGAAGTTCTCCAACTCTTAAAGGATAACCTGAATTTGTTACAAAATTGAATGAAACAACAGACAGATCAACATCGCAGCGAGAGAAGTTTTGATGTAGGAGATTGGGTATTTTTACGGCTACAACCATACAAACAAATGTCCCTCAAGCAAGCTAAGAAGGATAATAAATTATCACCAAAGTACTATGGTCCTTACAAGGTGTTGCAAAAGATTGGTACTATGGCATACAAATCGGAGCTTCCTGCTTCTTCGCGAGTACATCCAGTTTTCCATGTTTCATGCTTAAAGAAGGTTATAGGTGAAAATCTTCCAGTTCAAACAATATTGCCAGAACTTGATGAGGAAGGAAAAATCATATTGGAACCTGAAGCGGTCATGGAAATAAGAACTCGACAACTACGGAATCGATCAATTTCAGAGTATCTCATCAAGTGGAAGAACTTACCCACTGAAGATTCTACATGGGAGGATGAGAATTTATACAGAAGCACCTAGAGCTACTCAAGTGTTGAGGACAACACTTTTTTGAAGGAGAGGGGCATGTTAAGTCCCTATATTAATAGTGTAGCCCCTTATTATGTTAGTGTAGCCCCCCTTATTGTTATTATTGTACCCCTGTAACCCCCATATTGTTATTATCGTGCCCTTACATTATTATTGTTAGGTCCGCTAGGATTACATTGTGGCCCCACTAGGATTATATTGTGGCCCCATGGACTCCTATATATAGAAGGAGGTTTTGTTCATTTGTATCATCCAAGAATTGTTCATTTATGTAATGTATTGGAGGTTTCCCCCTCGAAGTGGCTTATTTTTAAGGCGTTGATATCTCTTTTCTTCTATTTTTGGAGTTGGTTACACAACACTTCATCACCTACTTTATCACTCTTTGGTTCATCTTGATTATCATTGTTTTCTTCAAGGCCCCCACTGCTTTCTTCAAGGCCATCACTGCTTTCTTCTTGGCCATTTCCTTCTTCTTCATTTTCTTCTTCATCTACATTTTCTCCCTTATCTTCATCATCTTCTCTTTACTTCTCTTCCCATGATCATCTCTGTTTTCTTCATGATCATCAATGCTCTCATCATGATCATCTCTGCTTTCTTCATGATCATCTTTCTCAGGGGAAGGCGTATGAAGAAGGTTTGTTTGGGAAGGTGATTCATGTGAAGAAAATGAACCAAGGTTAGTGGAGGGCGATGGAGGGGTATGAGGAGGATTTTGAGAAGATGATGGCAAACTTTGCAGAGGGATGGAGGGTGAAGTTGTGAAATCATCATGGGTGATAAAGACCTCCCAAGCAATGCTTTGTGTTCTAATTGGTACGAGACAATTACCTTGATCAGAGAATGATGAAATAGGCTTGACATTTGCTGGGCTCGAGGCCTCTTTTTCATGATGGAGGACATTTTTTAAATGCTTTTGCAAAGATAGTAGGGCAAGTGCAGTAGCTTAGTCCTGGTGAAATGCATGAGGAGTCTAATATGATAGGAATAGACTCTAAAGAACCTACCTTCACAGGTAAAGTATTTCATAATAATCTTCATGAGGAGGGCATATCTGTCCAATAGATGGGAAAAAGGAAAAATGGATTCGCATTCAGCTTGACAACTAGGTTTTAAGAATGGATGATAATGGGTCAAGTCAAGATGCTTCTGTTTAAACCACCTTTCTCCTATACCAGGTAATCTAGTCGCTTCAGAGATAGCCCTGGGTGTCAACTCAAACCTCATCCCTGTTAGATGTACTTTATGCCAGTGAAGCCTTAGGGCAAATAACTTGGTGAACTGAGGATGGCTTTTGATCTCTTGTACTTTGTTACAGAACTCAAAACACCCTAACTCTTGGAAACATGAAAGAATAGAAGGGGAGGTTGTTAGTTCTGCAATGCTTATGGGTTCAAACCTGTTGGGCTTCCCTCCCTTCTTATGTTGTTTTCTTGGTCTTGGAGCCTCATTGTTTAGGTCAACACTCTCCTCTTCAGACATGGTGCTTACTTTACCCCTTCCTCCAACTCTTTAAACAGAAAGGATTTTGGCTTGTGAAATGATGAGGAGAAATGCTAAATGAGATATTGAGGCTTTTAAACAAGGTTAGGAGACTTGGAAAAAGTAGGTTAAACTTCCCTTTCAATTTTCCTTGAAGCCTTCTTTGACACAAACTTGGACCTACTTGGCACCTTTATCATTTAGAAAATTATGAGAAGATGGTTATTCATGAAGAATACCTTTTAAAACTATCCTCCATGGCAAAAAGGTGCAAATTATGTGCTTTCTGGAAAATTTTGGGCGCCTCTACACTTTTCTGGGTAGTGCTGCACTTTTACACCAGGAGCGTAGCGCCCTAGGCAGGCCTGAATGAAATTTCATTCAGTGTTGCATGCCCATTGTAGGAGCGCAGCGTCCTGGGCGGGTAAGCATGCATGACAAAGGGCGGTAGCAAAAAGTGTGGTAGGTGCGCAGTGTGGTGGGCGTCGGGCTAGCTTGCACGCAAACTCGAGCAAGAATTTTAGTGTCTAGAGTGCAGTGTCATTGGCCCAGGTGCTGGTTGCATGTGGAGTTGGGCGATGAAGGTTAGTGCCGAAGTGCACACCCAAGCTTCGTGTGAGGCCTCGGTGGCAGATCCGCACGCTTACTTGCCGTGGTTTTGGTGGCCACTTCGAACATCAAAGTGACTAGAAGACTACGTTGCCCATCTATACAGGAGCGTAGCATCTAGAAGAAGATAACACAGGAACAATCTATAGGCGAGAAGGCCCCACCGATAGAGTTACGTTGTTAGCCCCCTATAAATTTTCGACAAGAAAGCAGGGGGCTAAATTGTTTTTTGGAGCCTTCAAGGAATGCATTTTTCTTCTGAAAAACACATCATCCTTGAAGCCTCCTCATGCTCTCTGCCCTTCGATTATTTCCCTCTGCTGTTATTAAGTCAATAAGCCTCTCTGATTGTGAAAATTTGTGCTCCAAAAGGCCTTCATTTGCCCCTTGTACCCCTACAGAATTCTCCATTTCATCCCTTTCTCCCCTTTTTCAAAGCCTCCCTTTCACCCCTAAATCCCTCCCCTAGTCCTTCTAAACCATCCAAAAATCCCCTCTAAACCATACACACACCCCTTGTTTGGTTTAGAAAACCCTTATTCCCTCTATCGTTACCATTTCCTAGCCTCAAATTGCATTAAAAAGGCCGAAATCCCACATTTTCACATATATAAGGCCTAGCCCCTTTTTGGCTCAACCCTAGAACTGTTTCCCCCCACATGGCCCAGTGCTAGAACCAATCGCTAGCATGTAGGCGCTTACCGCAAATGGATATCGGGCGCAATACCCATCGTCGATCTATACAGATCTGATGGTCTTCGTAGATCAGCATCACACCCATGCCCCCCCCCCATTCACCCCTCCGATCGCATACCCACTATCGATCTCATCTGCAGATCGACGGCTCATAGTTCATCCGCCTTGGTGGTCCCCGAAGACAAACCCTATTCCAAAACCGACGGTTTCTATCCCACCGCCTTTGGAAGGTGGGCGGTATTCTTCATTTCACAGCGATGCCATTTACCGCTTGACATGTGGCTCCGAGCACTATTGCAAACCGCCCCCCATCGCTCGTTGATGCTCATCCACATATTTAGCGCGATATTGTGGTACACCATCCGATCTGCAGCCGGCCATCCGACGGCGTTCGCACCCCAAAGACACGTGGGTGATAACCAAGGCAAGAGGAACCCCTGACCCACCATCTGTCGCCCTCCAACGCGTTCTCAACTGTTGATCTTCTCCTGAGATCGGACGGTCCAGATTTAATGCATGCCCTACCACTGACCGGCTCCCGCCACGTCACCATTCCACGTGTGTTGATATATTTTCATCACCTTTTCATCAGCCCCCTTTATATCACGCTCAAAGGTTAAATGTCAAAGGTTCACATTTAAATTTTTGCCGCAGTCCGCCAACTTTCACCAGACCATCCTCCATCATTTCACTGCGTTTTCACCATCACCCTACACTGTTCCACCAATTCACCGGGCTGCATGTCCATTCTCATCGGCCCCACTGCATTCACCATCTCCATGCATGGTTTTCTTAATTTTTTTTTGTGTTTTGTAGGGTTACAGGTAGGCAGAAAACCGCCATGGTTCACAGTCACTGCTACAGTGGCAAAAAACATAGGGAAGACCATGTGCAGAGATTGAAGTTATGAAGAAAGGCCTGGGAAGGTGTTATGACATGACTTCCATTAAAGGAACAGGGTTAAACTCTATAAAACCTTCCTAGAGCCATTAAAGCACAGATTTTGCAGACAGAGGCAATCATGGAGCGATAAAGAGTATCAGTGAGAAAGCAGAGAGTTTAAGGCTTGTAATTGAAGATTTTGATCCTTAACCTAACATTTCAAAGGCATGGTACCAGATCAAAGACCCCGTGGATCACTCAGAAGATCCAATGCACAGAAAACCATATCATCAAGGTGTTCGCATCAACAGAATGTTTCCTCCCTAGAAAGGACATGGTACTCATACGATTTCAGTTTACGTAGTGTCCATGAAAATTTTTCCCCCCTGACAACAGTCCTATGATATTAGAAGCATTTTTTACACAGTATGGAAGACCTAAATTATTGACCTGTTTGTTCAGATTCACCAGAGTATTGCAGAGGTGCTACAACAAGTACATGAAATACATACCTAGAGTAAATTGCAGCTTGACGAAGACCACTCTTTCATCCAAAGAGTACCAGAGATAAATGCCCAGAATTTAAAACAGAATGGGTTTCGACCCACTTCATCCACTCTATGTTTAATGTTTCATTTATTTTTCCATCTACCTATTCTGCCTCCTTTCAGCTATAAAACTCATGAAGAAACTCATTGTATGGTTGTTGATCGGCTATCTATGAATTGCAAGTTGTTTCTTCTGAGACATGTTCTCTGTGTAAAGTTGTAATATAGGCTGAGGAAGATGTTTTCAGACTGAATATCAAGCTATTGGTAATATTGTACTTGACTGGTGTTGCTCTTTAATATGACAAGCACATTTCTTTGGATCCTGATTTAAAGCAGCGGTGATGTTTTCTGTCTCTGTCTATGTTTTACTTTTAGTTCATTACATTTCATTTCTTCTGGCTTGCATCAGAAATCTGGCATAGGATTTACCCTTTTTAGGTACCCTATGTTTCTTCTCTCCTCGCCTTCAATGTTTTCTACTGTATGTGTTATCAGAGGATTGATTTCAAGCTAATTTAACCAGTGTAGCGGTTCCATATGCTGCTAGCTGATGTATTAATTAATGAATATGTTCTTAGATGTTCTTGGCAGGTTTTAATTGAATGAATTGGGGTACTGGGAGTTTAGAACTCTGTCTCTGTCTCACTAGGATCATTTTCAATTAATTGAACCTTCCTAAGATCCCTTAAGCTGGAGGCCGAAGCATTGAGAGTTCAAAGTCTCTCTCTGATCTCAGGTTTTCACCCTCTCGTGTTAAATTTTAATGATTTCAACAAGAAATACGCCTTAGATTCAGATCACAGTTGTCCAGCTGGCATGTCTGCTGGATCTCGATTTCTCAAGGTCACCTTGGAGGTTTCTTTGCTTTCACCTTCTCCCTTACCATTTCATACCACACTATCATCTTTAAGATCCAATGCTTTAGATGACTAGCTCTGGCGAAAGCCCTCATATCACAGAACTAAAACCATTTCCCACCTACTGCCCAAAATGGTCTTGAATGTTCCTTGGATTATATCTCTTTTTCCTAAAAACCTCTTTTCTCATCCTTGTCTTATATTGAACCCTTCTTTCCTGATTCCAAACAATCAAACAAACAAATCCTATTCCTATAACTAGCCTAAGATCTTAACTTTGAGCTTCAAAGACATAAAACCTTTGCTTATATAGAGAGATCCCTCTCTGGACCCAGGAGGGCTAGATCCTGAGGTTTGACATTGGTTTGATGTTGTCTCATCTTTTGGTATTGCCAATCCTGCCAAAACATGGGAACCCCAACATAATGGCGACTCTGCTGGGGAAATTCTGAGTTTTTTCCATCCTACTACATCACAAGAGCCTCAAAAAACCTACAATATCTAGTCAGGTTGGCAGTTAAACTCTCATATTCACAAATTAGCCTCTATACCACTTGTTGTGTCTTCTCCCACGCTCTTAGATAGATTCTGGAAAGGGCCAGGTAGTCTCCGGATCTCACACTCTTCCAGAGGTGACATATCTAGTTAAAGCCCTCCTAGTCAATCTCTGGTCAGAGTTTGTTGTGTTTTGAAGATATCCTTGAAAAGGGACATCTCATAAACACTGTGGTGGACAATGTACCCCCAAAAGCATCCTAAACCCTCCACCTGGAAACTCCATAGTTCCTTAAAGATCAAATACTCCACTGGTGATCAGTAGGCCTACTGATTATCTTGGTTCACATAAGACTCCACTGGGAGACCAGTCGTCATAACAACATCAGCCATAATAGAAGTAACAAGTAGGGTTAAGCTGCTTGATTTGAAAACAACATTCTGGCTTCAAGAACCATTCACACAAGAGCTTATCCTAACCCAAACCCACCTGAAATAGTTGACAACCTTGAGAGCATCCTCAATAGATCCCCTGCACCTATAAGACCAACTATTTCTAGCTACATCCATAGAGCTAACTCTGCACCGGAAGACCTTACAGCTCTATTAGTCCCACCTTTCGACCTAGACCTACCAAGCAGATTACTAAGAGCTAGGTCATTCAGTGTTCTAGACCAGCCAGACCTTGAGTTACCTGGTTCACCAACCCAAAGTGGTAAACACATTAGGGACAGAGAGACCCCTCCATCTACACCTCCTGATATTCACTTCATTCAAAACTTGGGGTTCTACCACCCTAAATCTGTTCAAAAGACTTCTGTTGGTCCTAGTGACAGAACCAAAACTGAAACTCAGCCCCTAAGGAGAGCTGGTCAGCTAATGTAGCTCTGTCAGCATTTTCACCTCAATTGACTCAATTCCTCGCCACGTGGTCTTCCACGACTTCTCGTAATTTTATTTGTCAAATTCGAGAAATTTGAAAAATAAACATAATCAAAAACTTTGAAATTAAATTATATCTCCCGATGCCTTTCTTAACCAAACAACCTTAGGCCTCGGGCCCACATATACAATCAATGGCCCAATCAAATACTCGCATCGTGCCATGGTTATCCTTCATGCATCTTCCGAATACGACCACCATCTGATGGCTTCCCTCCAGATCGACGGCGTTCAGCGATATCGCGCGACCTCCCTAGTCGAACATTAGCGTGCGATGGCACGCAAAAGGGCAGTTTTCGGGGTCCCACCTTATGTTACGTGTTAGCTGCTCTATGGAATCGCTCCCAAATGGAAAATACTACTTACTCTGCAAAAGCGATGCGATATGGCAACTCGGTTTCGCAAATCCACTCGCGGTTTTTGGAACAGTGATCAACCAGAGGTTAAGTCAGGTTACGCTATCCTCCGTATTCACTAACTCAAGTCTAGCCCCGATTCAGGATTCAATTAACAATAAAACAAAGTTCTCTCCTTATTATGCGGGATTTCCACTATCATTCACCAGAGTTCAATGACCATGATTTTACATAGACCCCCCGTCTGCGGTTGGGGTTTATTTCAACAGAACTCGTCTGAAAAAATTGGGAGAAACAATAGACAGAGGGATGTGAGGATAGTACAACAGTTCCATTCAGAGATTATATACGCATAGAGTTCAAATGCCTCACAGTTAAACAAATTTCCTCACAAATACCAATTCAAGACAGTTTGATAATCAACAGAAACTAAAATTCATTCAACCAAAAGTAACTGCTTAACACACAGGTTTTATTGCCGAAATCTCTCCTCTCTTTTTTTCAATACATCCGAGGAATAAAATTTATATACATTACAATGTGTCTCTTCGTTTCTTCTATGAGGACCGTTTAGCAAATCAAAATCCTAATTACAATTATTCAAATAACTGAACCATGACAGATGGATCGAACCCAAACCTATTCGACTTCTATGGACTCTAACTAATATAAATGAAACAAGCAGCTAAGGAAATGACACCTTGTTGTTACAATTCAATGATTTCAAACCCTCCTAGCCACAACATGTGGGCAAAACCTCCTACATTGATGGCTAGTGTCTAATGCCCCTGCATCAGACTCCCAAGGGCAATTTTCTTCATGGACTCCTGTCCATGAGCTCTTCCACTGATCTTCCTATCTTCTGCAACATTCTTTCAGTCATCCAAGTGGCATCTTCCTCTGGCTTGTCCTTCCATTTGATTAAGTACTGAAAGTACTCTTGTCCTCTGGTCTTCCTAAACAATATTTTATCCACTATCTTCTCTGGTTGCAATGGTTGTGCTGGAGGTAGCTTCTTTTCCCACTCAATTTGTTCCTTGTCTACTGATCTTTCTTCTTCACCATCATATTCATACTTGTAAAATGTACAACATTAAAAATTGGAGATATTCCAACATCAAGAGGTAATTCAATCTCATAAGCATTTGCAGAAAACTTTCTAAGTATCTTTCATGGCCCAATATTTTTGAACTTCAGTTTGTTATACTGCTTCTTTGGGAATCTCTCCTTTCTCAAGTGTGCCAAAACCAGATCTCCTACTTCAAAATGAACTTATTTTCTTCTCAAGTCTACTTTGCCCTTGTATTTGATGTTGCTAACTTGCAGTTTTTGTTTCACTTGTTCATGTATGGCCTGGATCTCTTAAGCAAATTCTTCACCATCTGCGCTCCTTAGCTCTTCCCTTCCCAGGTTTCTTAACTTTGATATTCTTCTGGGGTGCATTCCATAGATAATATGAAATGGGCTCTTCCCTGTGCCCCTATTTGATGAGTCATTATATGCATATTCTGCCTAGGGAAAAATATGGTCCCACTGCTTGGGATGCTCTCCTGCAAGACTTCTCAACAAATTTCCCAGACTCCTATTCACTACCTCATTTTGTCCATCAGTCTAAGGATGACAAGTTGAGATGAAACTCAGTTTCGTAACAAGTTTCTTCCACAGTGTCCTCAAAAAATGGCCCACAAATATGGTATCTCTGTCTGAAACAATGCTCTTGTGCAACCCATGCAACCTAACAACTTCTTTGAAAAACAAGTTAGCAACATGGGTGGCATCACTAGTTTTATAACATGGAATAAAATGTGCCATTTTGGAAAAATTTTCCACCACAAAAAAGACTGCATCATTCCCTCTCTAAGTCTTGGGCAATCCTAGAACAAAATCCATACTCACCATGTCCCAAGGCCTGTCTGGAATAGGCAAGGGAGTGTACAATCCTGCATTCTGGCTCCTTCCTTTGGCATATTGACAGATTTTGCAATTCTTCACAAAAATTTCCACTTCTGTTCTCATCTTGGGCTAGTAATAAAAGTGACTCAGCTGCTCATAAGTTTTATCAATACCAAAGTGTCCAGCAAGTCCACCACTATGCTTCTCCTTGATCAAATTTTCTCTCATGGAACATTTTGGTACACACAGTTGGTTTCTTCTGAATAGTAAGTCCTCCTGCAAGAAATAGTCCAGCCACTGGCTTCTATCTGTTAGAACAGGATTACAACATGCCTCAAATGCTTCTTTAAAATCAGGATCTGTTTTATACAGTTCTTTGAGAAAATCAAATCCTACAACTTCAAAATTAGTTTCTTGAACAAACATGTGCCTCCTACTCAAAGCATCAGCTACTTTATTTGCTTGGCCACTTATGTGTTTCAAAAAAAATTTAAAACCTTGGAGATATTCTACCCATTTAACATGCTTATGATTCAACTTGGGCTACTGTACAATGTACTGCAAAGCATGATTATCAGAGTATAATACAAATTCTTTGGACAACTAATAATGTCTCCACTTTTTCAATGCCTGAACAATTGCATAGAATTCATTCTCATAAGAGGAATAGTTTCTTCTAGTGTCATTCAGCTTTTCACTGAAATAGGCTACAGGACTATCGTCCTAACTCAGCACAACTCCAATGGCCTCTCCACTGGCATCACACTTCACTTGAAATGGTTTAGTAAAATCAGGCAGAATCAAAACAGGCTTTTCAGTTATCTTTTTCTTCAAAAGTTTAAAGTTTCTTTTTGCTTCAACAGTCCACTTAAATGGTTGTTTGCTCTTCTTTATTGTCTCAATGATGGGTGCATTAATCTTACTGAAGTTTCTTATAAACTTTCTGTAAAAACTGGCAAGTCCATGGAAACTTCTTACCTCAAAAACATTTTTGGGTGAAGGCCACTCCACAATTGCCTTAACCTTCTCTGGGTCCATCTTCAATCCTTCTGCAGAAACAACAAAACCCAAATACACCAACTCTTCCTTCATGAATGAGAATTTCTTTAAGTTTATCAACAATTTCTCTTGGTGCAACTTCTTCAGGACATAATTAAGATGCCTTAAATGTTCCTCTTTATTTTTGCTGAAAACTAATATATCATCCAGATACACTATCACAAATTTACCAATGAATTCTTTCAACACTTCATTCATAAGTCTCATAAAAGTGCTAGGTGCATTTGACAACCCAAAAGGCATTACCATCCATTCATACAGTCCTTCATTCGTTTTAAAGGTAGTTTTCCACTCATCACCCTCTCTTATTCTAATTTGATGATATCCACTTTTTAAATCTATCTTTGAAAAATATTTAGCACCACTCAAACAATCCATTAAATCCTCAATTCTGGGCAAAGGGAATCTGTACCTGATTGTTATCTTATTGATTGCTCTGGAATCAGTACACATCCTCCAGCCTCCATCTTTCTTTGGACTCAATACTGCTGGTAATACACATGGACTCAAACTTTCTCTGATCAATCCCTTGTCCACCAATTCCTGTACTTGTCTCCTGATTTCCTCATTTTCTGTGGGAGTCATTCTGTAGGCTACCTTATTTGGCAGATTTGAACTAGGGATAAAATCTATCTAATGGCTGATCTTTCTCACAGGTGGAAGCTCATCAGGTAAATCATCCACAACAATGTCACAATAATTGTCTAACATCTCTTTGATTTCTACTGGAAAATCAGAAATCTTTGTAGAAGTAAGAACTACCTTAGTTTTGCAAACTAAAGCAAAGCTTACCTCTTCTTCTTCTATCTATTGCAGATATTCCTTCCCGCTCAGCAACAAGGTCTTTGGATCAATCACTCTGCTGGATGGCTCTCCTTCTTCCATGGGTATCAATGCATGATGTACCCCATCCTTGAAGAACTTGTAAGTGTTCTTCTTGCCATCATGCACCGCTGCTCTATCAAACTGCCAAGGTCTACCCAGCAGTATGTGACACACATCCATGGGCATTACATCACACAGGAACTTATCTTTGTATTTTCCCATTTTCAGCTCGATCTCACATTGTTCTTTTACAATCAGCCGGTGCCCTTTATGCAGCTAGGACACCCTGTAGGGATTTGGATGCTCCCTTGTCTTCAGCTTCAACTTCTCTATTACCTCAGTGGAAACCAGATTGTCTGTGCTGCCACTATCAATGACTAGTTGGCAGAATTTTCCCTGGACTTTGCATATGCTCCTAAACAAAGTCTTCCTTTGTGCAGGTTCAGTGACCTCTTTGGTTTTCTTCAACAGGACCTTATTAACCAGCAAGGACTCTCCCCTTTCTGGTATAATTTCTGCCTCTTCTCCAACCTGGGCAACAACAACATTTCTTGGACCAACACCCACATTCTCTGGGCACTCATAGTGCTTGTGTCCCACTTGCTGACATCTATAGCACCTCAATTCTCTACCTCTGCCTCTGTCTCTACCTCCTCTTCCTCTATAATAACCCCTTCTACCTCTTGCATCACCCTCTGTAGATGAATTCTGAGGTGAGCTACTGTTAGCTCCATCCCTGGGTGTAGTGGACTTTCCTCTACCACCCTGACTTCCCTTTCCACGGAAAGTACCTCTCCCTTCGGCAGACTGCTTCCTCAGGAGTTTCTCCTCTGCTTTCAAGGCCATCTGATAGGCCTCTTCAACTATCTTAGGAGATAGAAGACCAATCTCATCTTGGATCTCTAGCTTGAGACCATTCACATATCTGGCAGTCTTCTCCGGTGTTTCTTGAAATTTCCCAGCTCTTATGCTTACTCTATATAATTCCTTTGTGTATTCTTTTACTGTCAGCAACCTCTGTCTCAGGTTCTGCATTTGCCTAAACAATGTCAGCTGATAATCACTAGGCAAGAATTTACCTTTTAACTTAGCCATCATTCGGGTCCAGCTCTTGTATAGGCTACTTTCAAACTCTCCTTCTTTCTGCCTGCACTCCATCCCACCAGAGTGCAGCATGCCCCTTGAGCTTTGTTACTGCAAACCTGACCTTCTTATCTTCGCTCATTTCTTCATAGTCAAAGCACTTGTTCATTTCCTTAATCCAGTCCACCAGCTCTTCTGGATTGAGTCCTTCAGCAAAACTTGACACTTCAATTCTGGGCTTAACTGCAGACCCCAGAACAGTTCTGAGGAGTCTCATGTCAGTAGGAATCTCATTATTTTCTTCAGCTTCTTCTAACTCAGGTTCACTGATGTCTTTAGGATCTCTAGGCTATCTTCGCTCCATGGCATCCATTTTGGCCTTGAACCTCTGCAAAATTCCCAACACTTTTGCATTGGCAATGGGTCCGCCTCTCCTCCTCCTAGCACCTCTACCAACTCGGATTTCCATGTTAATTCTTTGCAAAAACAACTCGAAAATGCTCTGATACCACAAATGACAGCAACAAAACTGAAATTCGGCCCCTAAGGAGAGCTGGTCAGCTAATGTAGCTCTGTCATCATTTTCACCTCAATTGACTCAATTCCTCGCCATGTGGTCTTCCACGACTTCTCGTAATTTTATCTGTCAAATTCGAGAAATTTGACAAATAAACATAATCAACAACTTTGAAATTAAATTATATCTCCCGACGCCTTTCTTAACCAAAAAAACTTAAGCCTCGGGCCCACATATACAATCAATGGCCCAATCAAATACTTGCACCGTACCTTGCTTATCCTTCGTGCATCTTTCGAATATGACCACCGTCTGATGGCTTCCCTCCATATCGACAGCATTCAACGATATCGCGCGGCCTCCCTAGTCGAACATTAGCGCACGATGGCATGCAAAAGAGCAGTTTTTGGGGTCCCACCTTATGTTACGTGTCAGCTGCTCTATGGAATCGCTCCCAAATGGAAAATACTGCTTACTCCGAAAAATCGGTGCAATATGACAGCTCGGTTTCACAAATCCACTCGCGGTTTTTGGAACAGTGATCAACCAGAGGTTAAGTCGAGTTACGCTATCCTCCGTATTCACTAACTTAGGTCTGCCCCTGGTTCAGGATTCAGTTAACAATAAAAAAAAGTTCTCTCCTTATTAAGTGGGATTTCCACTATCATTCACCAGAGTTCAACGACCATGATTTTACAAAGACCCCATCTGTGGTTGGGGTTTATTTCAACAGAACTCGTCCGAACAAATTGGGAGAAATAGTAGACAGAGGGATGCGAGGGCTGTACAACAGTTCCATTCAGATATTATATATGCACAGAGTTCAAATGCCTCACAGTTAAAAAAATTTCCTCACAAATACCAATTCAAGACAGTTTGATAATCAACAGTAACTGAAATTCATTCAACCGGAAGCAACTGCTTAACACAAACATTTTATTGTCAAAATCTCTCCTCTCTTTTTTTCAATACATCCGAGGAATACAGTTTATATACATTACAATGTGTCTCTTTGGTTCCTCTGCGAGGACCGTTTAGTAAATCAAAAGCCTAATTACAATTATTCAAATAATTGAACCATGACAGATGGATCGAATCCAAACCTATTCAAATTCTATGGACTCTAACTAATCTAAATGAAACAGGAAGCTTAGGCATTGACACCTTGCTATTAAAATTCATGATTTCAAACCCTCCTAGCCACAACATGTGGACAAAACCTCCTACAGTGCTGGCTAGTGTCTAATGCCCCTGCATCACTTAGTATCCCTCCCATCCACATACCAACTGCTCAAGCTAACCCTTTACCTCGCCAGAACATTGTCATGGTAGCCTGGTATGCACCTTTGGTTTTACCCCAGCCTCTAGTACCCCTACCCAATGATTATCAGTCAAAGATCCCACACTTCACTGCAAAAGAGTCCACCACAGCTCAACACCATGTAGATAGGATGGAGGATTCTTTTGACTACATGGAGACAGATGATGATACAGTCAAAATGAGAATCTTTGCCCAGAGCTTAGGAGGTGATGTGAAGAAATGGTTCAAAATCGTACCTCCTAATAGTATCCAAGACCTTCCTGCTTTATATCAGACTTTCATAAACAAATGGGAAGTTAAGGCCAACCCTCTCCAAACCTTAGCAGAATACAAGAACCTGAAAAGAAACGTAGGAGAGAGTTTCCATGACTACTCTACAAGGTTTAACAGCATTTATAACGCTCTTCCTCCACATATGAAACCTCCCCAAGGTATGGCTCTAGTGAAATATTCAGAAGGCTTTGATGCTGATATGGCCTACCAGCTTAGGGAGAGAGATTACAACACACTGAAAGACATGCAAAAAGGAGCAGTGAGTGTAGAGGCTAACCTGATTGAAAAGAAAGAAATATTGAGAGCTGAGAAAAGGGTAACATATAGAGATGACATTACAGCTTCTACATCTGATCCCAATTATGATCGTCTATCTAAAAATGTGGAAAAACTACAGCAAATGATGGAGAAAATGGTTGTCACGATTATTAATCAGAATAGAAACCAAAATCATAACCAAAACTAGAGCTTTAGAAGAAATAATACCACTCCCAACAGACAAAGAGACTCAGATCAGCAAGTTATTCCCCCATTTCAAGAGAACTTTCTTGATGAAGATGAGGTAATCATAGAAGAGTCTGAGGGGAACACTATAAACATGTTTGAGGTAGAAAATTCAATCCACAACTGTTCCACAGACGAATATCAGCCCTCACCTTCATATTGGGATGAGGAGAGATTGGAATCTGAGGATTACAGGCTGGGTTTTGAAAATGCCATCATGCAGGTCAGAGAACAGTATGAACTTAGGAGCAAAAGGAGCCTAAAAAATTCCAAATCCAAAGCTTCTAAGATCACTATCAAGAAAAGACCTGAGAAAACTTCTAAAGTAGCTACCGAGAGCAACAAATCAGCAGCTGAAATTTCTAGGAAAAATAAAGAGAAAGACAACCAAAACACTGATAAACAAAGTCAACCAACTAGCAGCACTAGCACTACAGTTAGCGCTCCTGATAAAATAGTTCCTAAGCCTATACATAGTGATAATAAGCCCATTGATTCTACCACCAAGGCAATGGCCAACAAAACAGAGTTGAGCATTCCAAAGAGTTAGTCCACTTCCAATTTGGAAAGTGAGATTGCGAAAATTAAAATCTCTGTACCATTCTCTGAGCTGGCCACTCAGGATGTATATAAAGGCCAAATTTTAAAAGCATTAAATCTAGGTGAGAATAGTGACACGGTCAATTTGAGTGATGATCAACCAGCCCTTCTGTTTGGTCCCAAGATAGAAGGGAAGTTTCAAGAAGGGGTAGTACCTCCCTTTTATATCAGTCTCAATATCCATGATAAGATCCTCCACAATGCAATGCATGAATCTGGGACCTCACACAACCTGATGCCTAAGATAGTTATGGAAATATTAGGCCTAGAGATAACACGTCCCTATAAAGACCTATATTCATTTGACTCTAGCAGAGTAAAGTGTCTTGGCCTAATCAAAGATTTATGTGTAAGCCTAACCCAGATTCCAGATAAATGCATGGTCCTGGATATTTTAGTGGCAGATGTGCCACCTAAGTATGGCATGTTGTTGTCAAGGTCATGGGGAGCCAAGATGCAAGGTACAATGCAGATGGATGGAGCATATGCCACAATCCCAGTCTTTAGACAACTTAGAAGACTATATAGAGAGGCACAGATGAAATTCCTGGTCAGTAGCCTCGAAAAGCCTAAAAATTCACCTTTATACTCTGTACACACAGATCTTGACTCCTTCATCCTTTGCAATAATGAATCTTTGGAGGATCCAGGATTCAAAAACAGAGATACAAACAATGAGACAGGGCCCATATACTTTAACATAATGGCTACTCTAGACTCAGAAGAAAGCGATGTTGAAACTTATGGGTAGTGCACTAAAAACGAAACTCAAAGGGAGCCAGAAATACGATGTAGTCAGCTGATTAGTCACCCTTCACAAGCTCCCACACCACACCAAGAATGAAACGATGATAAGCCCGAGAGCCAGCCCTTATGGGAAATGAATTTCGATGGGTCATGCACCAAGAGAACTGCTGAAGCAGGGGTGTGGGTACATAACACAGAGAGTGAATACGCAGAGAGCCATGTCTATAACCTGCATTTCAAATGTACAAACAATATCGTAGAGTATGAGGCTCTTATCCTAGGCTTGAATCTGTTGAGAAAATTAGGAGCCTGTAGGATAACTGTGCATGGAGACTCTGAGCTGGTCATTAAACAAGTGAATGGTGAATACACAGTGAAACATCCTAGGTTGAGAGCGTACAGGAATGACGCTATGGATCTATTGAAAACCTTTGTGGAATACGACCTGGTGTTTGTCCCTATGAGTCGGAACGCAATTGCAAATGGTTTAGCCTGCATGGCTAGTTCGTATCACGAGCCTCCCAATGACCAACAGATCATCATTCACACCAAATTCAAACCCGCAGTGTTGGACAACGAAAAATATTGGCAGGTCTTTGAGGGCGATCAACAAATTGAAGATTTCCTGGTAGGTAGGGACGAGTTTGAATTTCCTGATTCAGACTCGAAATTTGATGATAGCTGCCTAAGTGAAGAGCTATCAAATGAAAGAGAAAAACCCTGTAACATAGAAATAAACACTTCAAACGAACAGACTGGAAATCCAAACGAAAAATGTGAAAACATAGAAAATGAGGAAGTAGAGGTGCTGCAGACCAAAGATAAGAACATACCTCAAGGTCTGGCACCTTTAGAGGACCTTTTTGACTTTGATGATGTAGCAAAAAATCCCACCATAGAGCACTCAGACTCTGATGTTGAGGAATGAAATATAGGCACTGAAGTTAAGCCCAAAATGATCAAATTGGCTAATTCCCTACCTTCAAACATGAAAAGGAGGTACATCGACCTATTCAAGGAATTAATTGATGTGTTTGCCTGGAACTATGAGGACCTAAAGGCCTATGACACGAACATCATACAGCACAAAATACCTTTGAAAGAAAGTCTGAAGCCCTTTAGACAAAAACTTCGCAGAATAAACCCAAAAAAATTGCCTACAGTTGAAAAAGAGATCAAGAATATGTATGAGGCAGGCATAATAGTTCCTGTGAGGTTCTCTGATTGGGTATCAAACCTAGTGGCTGTGAGAAAGAAAACAGGGGAGATCAGGCTGTGTATTGATTTCAGGAATCTTAACAGAGCCTCACTCAAAGACAATTACCCTTTGCCAAAAATGGAACACATTCTTCAGAAGGTGGTAGGCTCAAAAAGGATCTCCCTGTTAGATGGTTTTTCAGGTTATAACCAAGTTTTAGTAATCCTAGAAGACCAACTCAAGACAGCCTTTACCACTCCATGGGGCACCTTTATGTATGTTAAAATTCCTTTTGGACTGATGAATGCTGGTGCAACCTTCCAAAGAGCAATGGACATAGCCTTTTCAGATGAAATAGGACACTTCATTTTCATCTACTTGGATGATATAACAGTCTATTCCAAGATTGAAGAAGAACACCTAAAGCATCTGAGAAGAGTGTTTGAAAAATGTAGAAGGTTCGGTCTATCATTGAATCCTAAAAAGACTATATTTGGGCTGCAGGAAGGTAAGCTTCTCGACCACATTATATCTGAGAAGGGAATTAGGATAGACCCACAAAGAGTTGAGGGAATACTACAAATCACACACCTGAGGAACATCAAAGAGTTACAGTTCTTCATTGGGAAGATCAACTTCCTTAGGAGGTTTATTCCCAACTTAGCTGAACACCTTAGGAATATGACAAACATGTTAAAGAAAGGTGTAGGAGTTAAGTGGATTGTTGAAGCTAAGAAATCTTTTGAATCAGTTAAACTTGCACTCACCCGGACTCTTGTCCTTATCAGTCCTGATTTCTCAAAGGATTTCCTAATCTTTTCATTTGCCTCCGAGCATACGGTAGTTGTAGTTCTGCTGTAGAGAAATCTAGAGGGAATGGAACAGCCCATTTCTTTCTTTAGCAAAGCACTCACAGATGCACCCTTGAAATACAACATAATGGAAAAACAGGCCTATGCTTTGGTTAAGGCATTGAAAGACTTTAGGGTGTACATACTGCATTCCCACACCATAGCCTATGTGTCGAATATAGTGGTTAAAGACATCTTGTCCCAAGACCCAGATGGGAAGAGGGGCAAATGGATTGATGTGATCTTGGAATATGACCTTGAGATAAAAACCACAAAGTTGATCAAAGGTCAGGGCTTAGCTCAACTAATGGCTGAATCAAATCTGCAGGCCCTTGACATAAACATGATAGGTGCCTTGGATGAGCAGGAGGGATTTCCTGATCCCACTGTTGAGGATAAATTTCAAAATTCTCCATGGTATTCTGACATTCTCTATGTGCTCACAAACCTCAGTGCCCCTCCTGAACTGTCAAAGACCAAGGCCAGATTCCTCAAACTGAAATCCAGAAGCTATTGCATATTAGATGAATTCTTATACTAGAAAAACACAAATGGCCTATTACTTAAATTTTTTCTTGAAAATGAGGCAGAGAGAATTAAAAAAGAGTTCCATGCAGGAGAGTGTGGAGGCCACCTGAACTGGAAAGCCACTGCAAACAAAATACTCAGAGCTGGCTACTATTGGCCTACACTCTTCAATGACATCCATAAGATGATAATTGCCTGCCATAAATGCCAGATTTTTTAAGGCAAAAGAAAACTCCTGCCTCTACCTCTACAACCCATCACTATTGAAGGTCCATTTATGCAATGGGGCCTATATTTCATAGGATAAATTCCCCCTACTTCTTCTGCACAACACAAGTGGATCCTAACAGCCACAGATTACTTCACTAAGTGGATAGAGGCCATACCTACTAGGAATGCCACAGATTCAGTCATCATTAGGTTCCTAGAAAGCCATATCCACTCTCAGTTTGGTTGTCCAAGGAAAATAATCACTGATAATGTTGCTGGTTTTGGGTCCAATAAGATGGTTGATTTTTTTCACAGGTATTAAATAGCACTTGGTCATTCAACTGCTTATTACCTACAGGGTAATGGGTTAGCTGAATCGTCAAACAAAATCTTGGTAACTATCATCAAAAAGCTACTGGAAGATAACAAAAATTCATGGCATAACAAGTTAGTGCATGCCCTATGGGCTGACAGGCTTACAACAAAGAAATCCATTGGCATGTCACCTTATCAGCTTGTTTATGGGACAGAAGCAGTTTTTCCTACCAACCATGGAGTGCCAGTAATCAAACTTGTCCAAGAAATCCAGATAGAAGAAGACAGCATGGTAAGGAGAATAAACCAAACTATCCATCACCAGCAAATAAGGAAACAAAGTCAGCTCTAACAAGCCCAAAACCAGAGCTGAAATGGACAAGAGAAAGTGACTCTAACAAGCTCAAAACTTGAGTCACAAAGAAGAGAAGGATGCTTCAAGACTTCAAATTTCAAGCCTTCAAGATTTTTTTTTTCAATTTTCTGCAAGTTTTTGTCCATGTGTAGCTATCTTTATGCCTTGGATCCAAAGCAAACTAGACTGTCTAATCCTAGTTTGACTGTTTTTAAATTTCTATTATAGAATGTAGAGAAGAAATCTGCTGGACTGTTTAATCCCAGCAGATATTAGATTAGGTAGAGAAACATATGAGGCCAACAGTTTAATCTGGTCTCATGGAGTAATAAGGGTAGAAATAGAATAGGTTTATTTTCTGTTTTGTAAAAATAAATGACGTAAAGGGTCTGCTAGTCCAAATGCACCCTGGAAGAGAAAATGATAAGCCTATAGTTGGGTAGGTAGATTGTTTGGGATTGTTTCTGCTGATCTATCATGTTTGTGGCAGCCAGAATCAAAGAAGAAAGATGGTTTAAGCATCAGGCATATGGCCTACACCAAAGATCATTTTCTGAATTCTTGACTCCTTCAAGAAGAAGCCATCCCCATGTGGAGCCACTGTTAGCCCCCTATAAATTCCTTGACAAGCAAGCAGGGGGATAATTTGTTTTATGAGCCTTCAAGGAATGCATTTCTCTTCAAAACACATCATCCTTGAAGCCTCTTCATGCTCTCTTCCCTTCGCTTTTTTCCCTCTGTTGTTATTTAGTCAATAAGCCTCTCTGATTGTGAAAATTTGTGCTCCAAAGGGCCTTCATTTGCCCCTTGTACCCCTGTAGATTTCTCCATTTCATCCCTTACTCCCCTTTTTCAAAGCTTCCCTTTCACCCCTAAATCCCTCCCCTAGTCCCTCTAAACCATCCCAAAATCCCCTCTAAACTATACACACACCCCTTGTTTGGTTTAGAAGACCCTTATCCCCTCTATCGTTACCCTTTCCTAGCCTCAAATTGCATTAAAAAGGAAAAAATCCCACATTTTAACGTATATAAGGCCTAGCCCCTTTCGGCTCAGCCCCATAAACCGTTTCCTTACGTGACCTTGGTGCTAGAACCAAGCACTAGCCCAGAAAAGTGCTTATTGCATTTGGACATCAGGAGCGCTATTAATCATCGATCTCCTGTAATCCAGCGGTTGTTGAAGGCCCCATTGCTCTTGTGCACCCTGTTCATTGCTCCGATTGCATATCCACCGTCCACTCAACTCACAGATTAATGGCCCACGTTGCATCCGCCCCGGTGATCCCCATGCCGCAGTCACTATTCAAAACCGCTGTTGGGCCGTTAATATGCCATTATTATTATCACTTGTGAACGCTTATTCCACCCATTTCTACCATTCTTCATCACGTCATTTATTATAATTTATTATTTAAATCCATTTTATAAATGATTTATGCTCTTATGGATGAATATTATTTATCTTCCTTTATTTCTAATAAATTGATGATTATGAATTATTTTATCAATGATGGTTTTAATAAGTTGGTTATAACATTATTCACCATTTTTAGCCTCCAAAGTAATTTCCAGATTGAAGATTTGATCATTAAAAGTGCCAACTCAGAAATGCGTTGGAATAAGGAGTGACAGTTTTGCGGTTGAGATTCTGAGCAAATGAAGACGAATCTGGAAAATCCGGAACATGGGTTTTGTCCAGAACGGACCCAATTAACTTTAGTAAAGAACGGTTTGCCCAAATTCGGCCTGTGTTGAGAGATTCGCAGAGTTCTTTGAGCACGATTTTCTCAGATCTGTTGTTGCGGCCGTCCTCCAAATCTCAGCTGCAAAGCCAAATTCGCCTTGTTCTTGTTTATCAACTGGTTGGAAACAATCCAATTTTGTAATGTAAATCATGTTGTACTTATCTTTATTTGTAACTTCTCTCTGATCTCTCTCTATTTAAATGAAAACAGAGATCAGAGATGGGGATGATTGAGGGGGGAGAGACTTTTCTTATTGTAATTTGCAGAATTGTGCATCGGCTCTTGTTAAGAGAGTGTGAGCTGTTTGTAAACATTATTAATGCCTAATTAATAAAGGAGTTCACTGTTGTTCCATTTCTCAAGCGCTGGAGTAAAGCACAGCAACGCTTCACCGGTGGTTGAGGGCCCGGCCCTGGTGGAGCGATCTGCTGTTTGTATTTCTATTAGTTTATTTCTGTTGTGTGAAGTTCGTTTATTACAATTGAAGAATTGAGTTATTGCTAATTGGATCAAATACAGAGTCATTGTTATTCCATTCTTTACAAGAAGCATGATTCATGATTCAATTGTTATAAAATGTTGTTTTTCTGTATCTAATTCCAGTTGTTATTCCTTTTGTTTATGAATTACGATAGTTGATTGTTGTGTGGTTGTCGACAGGATTAAAAAGTAGAAATCTAGTTTGCTTGGTTATGAATTGAATTCACTGTTTATTTTACGCTGCTATTCAATTCCTGTTCATTGCTTTTAGATTGTTGTTCCTTTCCAGTTTGCGTTTTAGATTTCATTTCCTTTGAGTTGTTTTCACTTGCTTTGAGATCTCTAAACTGTAGAGGGCAGAGCTAATCATTCCAGGTCCCCGATTTGGTCATCTCACATCGATTTCTAGGGGAAAGAGTTATTACTACTGCGTCCCTAATCGATGTCTAGCAAGGTTGCTGTAGTGTAGTCTTTACATTTCTGTCATTTGTAATTAGATTTCTTTTCAAGCAGATTTCTTTTCAAGCATTTATTATTTCTGCATTTGTATTTCTGTACTACATCTTCACAAACATTACTCTTGAGTAAATAGCCGCCTCAGACTGAGTACACTCTTGAAATAAAAAGTCGTCCCTGGGTTGACAATTAATGTGAGGTAATTAAGAGTTACAAAGACACCTTTTTATCGCTCCACAACCGCCAGTTTCTATCACACCGCCTTTTGAAGGTGGGCGGTATTCTTCATTTCGCAGCGATGCCATTTACCACCTGACACGTAGCTCCGAGCACTATTGCAAAACCGCCCCCCATCGCACGTTAACATTCATCCGCAGATCTAGCGCTATATTTTGGTACACCATCCAATCTGCGGCCGGCCATCTAACGGCATTCACAACCCAAAAACATGCGGGTGATAACCAAGGCAAGCGGAACCCCTGGCCCACCATCTGTCACCCTCCAACGCGTTCTCAACCGTTGATCTCCTCCTAAGATCGGACGGTCCATATTTAATGCATGCCCAGCCATTGAACGGCTCCTGCCACATCACCATTCCACGTGTGTTCATATATTTTCGTCGCATTTTCATCAGCCCCCTTTATATCTCGCTCAAAGGTTAAATGTCAAATGTTCACATTGAAATTTTTGCCGCAGTCCGCCAACTTTTACCAGACCATCCTCCATCGTTTCACCATCACCCTGCATTGTTCCACCAATTCACCGGGCTACACATCCATTCTCATCGGCCCCACTGCATTCACCATCCCCATGCATGGTTTTCTTAATTTGTTTTCGTGTTTTGCAGGGTTACAGGCATGTGGAAACCGCAATGGTTCACAGTCACTGTTACAGTGGCTAAAACGCCGGGAATACCATGTGCAGAGATCGAAATTATGAAAGAAAGGCCTGGGAAGGTCTTCTGACATGAATTCCAATAAAGGAACAGGGTTAAACTCTATAAAACCTTCCCAGAGCCATTAAAGCACAGATTTCGCAGACAAAGGCAATCATGGAGCGACAAAGAGTATTAGTGAGAAAGCAGAGAGTTTAAGGCTTGTAATTGAAGATTTTAAGCCTTAACCCAACATTTCAAAGGCGGGGTACCAGATTGAAGACCTCGTGGATCACTCAGAAGATCCAATTCATAGAATACCATATCATCAGGGTGTTCGCATCAGCAGAATGTTTTCTCCCAAGAAAGGACATGGTACTCGTATGATTTCAGTTTACGTAGTGTCCATGAGAAGTTTTTCCCCCTGAAAACAGCCCTATGATATCAGAAGCATTTGTTTCACAGTATGGCAGCCCCTAGCATCATTATTCTACCTTTTTTTTTAATTCACCAGAGTATTTCAGAGGTATTACATCAAGTACATCAAAGACATACCTGGATTAAATTGTAGCCTGACAAAGACCACTCTTTCATTCAAAGAGTACTGAAGATAAACACCCAGAATTTAAAATAGAATGGGTTTTGACCCACTTCATCTACTCCATGTTTAATGTTTCATTTAGTTTTCCATCCACCTCTTCTGCCTCTTTTCAGCTATAAAACTCATGAAGAAACTCATTGTAAAGGTTGTTGATCAGCTATTTGTGAATTGAAAGTTGTTTCTTTTGAGACATGTTCTCTGTGTAAAGTTCTAAGATAGGCTAAGGAAGATGTTTTCAGATTGAATATCAAGCTATTGGTAGTGTTGTACTTGACTGGTGTTTCTCTTTAATATGACAAGCACATTTCTTTGGATCCTGATTTAAAGCAGCGGCGATGTTTTTCTATCTTTGTCTCTGATTTCACTTGTAGTTCATTACATTTCATTTCTTCTGTCATGCATTAGAAATCTGGCATAGGATTTACCCTTGTTAGGTACCCTATGTTTATGCTTTCCTTTCCTTCAATGTTTTATGTTGTATGTGTTATCTGAGGCTTGACTTCAAACTAATTTAACCAGTGTAGTGGTTCCATATGCTGCTAGCTGATGTATGAATTAATGAATATGTTCTTAGATGTGCTTGGTAAGTTTTCATTGACTGAATTGGGATACTGGGAGCCTAGAACTCTTTCTCTGTCTTACTAGGATCCTTTTCAATTAATTGAACCTTTCTAATTTCCCTTGAGCTGGAGGCCGAAGCATTGAGAGTTCAAAGTCTCTCTTTGATCTTAGGTTTTCACCTCTGTGTTAAATCTTTAATGTTTCCTTGTCTGAAGAGTTATCCTTTAGATTCCGGATCACAGGTTGTCCAATGGCATGTCCTATCCCTGGATTTGATTTCTAAAGGTCACCTTGGAGGTTTCCTTGCTTTCACCTTCTCCCTTACCATTTCATACCACACTATCATCTTTAAGATCCAATGCTTTAGATGACTAGCCCACCTGAAAGCCGGCATATTGAATAGCAAGTAAACCCTTTCCTGACTCCATTGCCCAATGATCTTGAATGTTCCTTGGATTATCTCTCCTTTTCCTAAAAACCTCTTTTCTCATCCTTGTCTTATATTTAACCCTTCTTTCCTGATTCCCAACAACCACACAAACAATCAAACAAACAAATCCTATGCTATAACTATCCTAACTTCTTAACTTTGAGCTTCAAAGACATAAAACCTTTGCTTATATAGAGAGATCCCTCTCTAGACCCATGAGGGCTAGATCCTGAGGTCTGAAAGTGGTTTGATGTTGTCTCATCTTTTGGTATTGCCAATCTTGCCAAAACATGGGAACCCCAACATGCAGCACTGAGGAAATTTTGCCCGAGGACGCCTTCGGAAGCCAGAAAATTACACTCTGTGTTGCAAAAATTTGAAATGAGGGGGGAAAGAAGCTGTTGTAGAATTAATAACACTCTTTTTGAAAGAATTAAACTCTAAAAATCCCTCCTTCCCAAAGTCTCATTTCGCACTTTTTGTTTGCCTCTGTCTTTTTTGGAGCTAGTCCTTTTACCAATATTTCTTTTGCAGCTTGGGCAAATGATCAGATCTATGATGATTCAAGCCTGTTATGCTCATGTGAAAGGTGATTGTAAACACTATATTTACCTCCATATCCTTTGAGACAAAAGTTTGATTGTTTATTTGTGATAAAATAGGGTTTGAGTTGATGCTCTGTTGCTGTTAGTGAAATGGTGCATAGTGCCTTAAAATCCCTTCTTTTTGACCTTTTAAGACCTCAGAGTTGGTCCTTTTATCCAGTGGAATTTATGCCCTTTGATCTTACCCTTGAATACAGTTAGGAATTCTTTTTGACAACCTTTTTTGTTTGATTAATGAGGTTCTCCTTGCCACTTACCATGATCATTTTTTTTACTATCCCAATTTTTGAGATTTTAGGGATATTTTAGAAAATCAAACAAGGCTGCCCTCCAAGTCTTTAAAGAAATCATCTTTCTGAATTGATTACTTTTAATTCTCAACAAATTTTCCACTGATTTATTTGAGGAGTCTTTTATCTTTTGTAGCCCAGCTATTTCTCCATTGTTTGTCAAAAAGTCATGTATTTGCATTTTCAACCAAAGCACACCAATTGTTTTCTTCTTCAGTGTGATTTGCCTTTCTTGATAATGGTCTTAGTCTTTTCCTTCACCTTGTGGCACATCTGATAACTTTTGTCTTTTTGCAGGCATGTGGTAAAGGGAGGTTGTCCCTCTACCATTCTTATGCTTGAGGAAAACATCCTTTCCAATGATCATCTTTGCTAAAATGTGCCATGTTGCTCATATGTTACTGATTTTCTAAGATCTGCACAGACTTTTGAATGAGCAATATTTTACTTCTTATTATGAGATCAAGACCTTCCCTATATATTTCAGCTTATTGTACCTTTTTATTAACTGCAAATGACCTTTTGAACCTTCTTAGGTGTCCCTTTTTTCCTTTCCTTTGTTTTAGACTAATCTTCAAGGCATCCCTATAGAAATGCTTGGATATGATAGTCTATTCTTTGCAGATTTTACTATTGGACTAGGAGGGCACCCTTGGAGGTTGCTTAAGTGCTCTTTTGAATTCATCTTTGACTTCCTGTGCAAACAATGGAATGAGAATCATGATGGTGCATGACCTAGGAAAACCTAATTGACTTATTTGCAAGGTCTTAGAATGGGCTTTTGACTGAAATTTTGACCAATGTTTTGAATGAAGATACAAGTTTTAGACATTCTACTTATGCAGAATCATCTTATACAGCTAGACATCCTTATTTTACTTTGAAGGGCTTTCTAGACAGACTTTTGACACCAACAGTGCTTGAGGCATTTGTGAGTAGGACAGAAAACTTGGTTTAACTTGGCCAAACAAATTGTGAAAGAAGAGGGCTTAGGCATAAGAGGTAGAGGGCTATAGACAGAAGTAGCAACCATGGATAGTGTAAGGGACATTAGTCCAGGATGGGGTCTTATAGGATGATAGATTGACCACAGCAGATAAAAGAGGAGGGATAGGGGAAAATTTATTTTTGAGGAGATTTCTAGAAGACACAATGATTCTTGAATTTTGATTTCTAGAAATATGAGACAAAGCATTTAGTCATCTTAAACAGGTTAAAATTACTGATGACTAACAGTGGCTCCACTTGGGGAGGGAACTCCTTTTTCAGGAGGTATCCAAAATTGTAGATTTCTGGCTTATGAAGACCAGTGCCTCATCCATTGGGCGGATTCTCTCTTTCTTTTGCTGATGCTTTCCCTGAAGTAGTAATTTTGAAAATCTGAAAGCATGATTAGCTACACTTTGCCTTCACCTACCCAACCTACTTTCCTAACATTTTTTCTTCTTTGAGTGCACTATAACTGGCAAACCCATTGATATTTTATTTTGAAAATTGGAAACAAACTATTTACTTCTACACTTATCTCTTTTGGGAGTTTAGATTAGGCTAATGAACTCCTTTGATTCTCTACCTATACTATTCAACTGTCAAGGTTAAACTGTTTGACAGGACTTCATTCAGTTGGCCAAGACATGAAATTGAAAACATGACTAAATCAGGATTAGACAGTCTAATTTATCACGAGTTTGTGGCATAACAACAAACTGCACACAAATGTTATTTTTGTACAAAATAAGATTTAGAAAAATCAGGGCTAGGTTACATAGTTTTCTATTCATCCCTATTTTCCTCTTTGGTTCTGTTTTGAGCATGTGGAACCAGTATCTTCTCTCCTAATCTATTTTCTTTGACAAGTCAAGCTTGAATAATTTGACCAGCATTCTTTTCACTAACTTATCAACAATAAATTTAAAACATGTTCAGCTATGATTAGGCTAGATAGCTGAACAAGACATCATTTTTCACTAGTAGTGGCATTTAGACTTGCACACTTTCAGTATTACTATTTTTTGGGTATGGGGTTGTACTATTTTTAGAATCTGCCCTCTTTTTCTACTTTTCCTATGTTTTTGTGTTATCTCTCTTTTTGACTTTTTCTTCAAACCATGGTATGTACAATGAGTAAAAATTAAAGCTAGGAATCTTTACAACAATGATACTTGAGTATCCTATCTTCAAAAGGATCTCCTGATACTCTTTTTCCATTCACTTTTAGGGGAAAAAGGTCGTGGGTTCTTTCACTTGCAAACATGGCATAAGGTTTTTCCAAAGATCTTTAAATAACTCATTTTCTACTTTATGCTTCTCCTTATACTCTTCATTCCCATACCTATTTCTGTTACAGATTTTCTTTAGGTAGAATAAGTATTCTTTATCATTTTTAAAACAAAAAATAATGTCATCAAGGTAAACTATAGTGAATAAATTCAAAACTGGAAACATAGTTCTTCGAAAGGTGTTCTTTAGATCAGGAAGCATCAGTTTGAATTTGAAGTTGCTTCCTGTGAATTTGAAAAAATATTTGAGCTGATAGTTTTGAAGTGGTATCATCTGATGGTAATCTGAAACATTATCATGCAATAACATATGGTTAGAAACTCCTATATTTTTTAATCATGATATGTTCTGGAAAAAAGATATTGGTTCCTTTGGAAGGGCTGTTCCTAGTACCTAAAATCTATACAAAACCTGTGTCCTTTTGCCTTCTTTCTTATTGAACTCAACTACTCAAAGTTTTTATGATTCTTTTTGAAAGGATGGATTTTTAGACCAATGGCTATGTTGCAAGGTTTTGGACTAGTTTCCTGACACATACTAGTGTTCTGAACAATTTTGCACAGTCTTGCTTTTCTTAGTTTTATGTGTAATGATAAGATTTTATACAACTCAATCATTTCAAGCTCCTTAATTTTACCCATGCTATCCTCCTTGTTGGGAAAATACTGAGAGGGGGGGGTGAATCAGTATTTATAGCTCACTGAAAAATTTTATTTTTTCTTTACAGAATTATATACGCGACTTTAATTAACCCAACTCGCATATATACGAGGATATCTTTAAGCAAACTCATGTATGTCCAGATATCTTATTATGAAAATAATTCTTTACTTAGATCATTGCATAATTCATTCATCAGATGTTTAGTAAGTAGTAAAGATGTGCAGTAAGAACAAAATAAATCATCACACATAAGCAACACACATGAACACCAGGATTTAAGGTGCAAACCCAATTCGGGAGAAAACCACCGCTACCGTCGTCTATGTCTTCAATATTTATTATAAAGAAAACTTCTTACAGCCAAGTACTGGTGAAGACTCATACCAGCACGCAGGCACCCACCTGCATAAGGCTGCAACCTTCTCTCGTTCTCCAGCTACTATTGGCAGGGAGCTCCAATCCCCTGATCTCGTTTACTAGCCGTTCCTGGAAGGGAGCTACGACCCCCTAATCTCGTTTACCAGCCACTCCTGGAAGGGAGCCACTACCCCCTGATCTCATTTACCAGCTACCACTGGAAGGGAGCTACTACCCCCTCACTAAAGTCTTCAACCCTCAACACCACCATGGACCATGTTTCATCAATTTTCATACTGGATCCAACAACTTCCACACAACACAACTTGTCGGCCTCTTTTCATCATATTTTTAGACTGGACCCACTCCACACATTTAAGCTCAAAGAGCGTACATCAAACTGAAACTTATAACCCATTCAATCCATTCATTGAATCATCAACCAATCAACCAAAAAATCATCTTTAATCATAATAAACTAGCAGCATAATCATTATTCAAACAACTCATATTTGTCTGAAGACATCTTGACAGACAACAGTAATACAGAAAAATAGATCAGATATTTCCTTCAGCATACTTCAACAAAACCTTAGATTCCATACGTGCTTTTACTTCACTGAACTCGCGTATATACGTGCTTTCACAGAGACAAACCTGTGTATATATCTGCACACATTTCAGAACTGACCTTAGATTCCATACGCGCTTTTGCTGAAACCAATATACGCGCTTTCTCTGCCACGAACCTACGTATAGATCTGCAAACATTGCAGGGCTGCGCAACTCTTCAGAATAGATAAATAGCTCAGATCTTACCCTTCACTCCAGAAAATATTTCACCTCATCTCAGATCTAAACATTCCATAAACAGATCTAGAAGATACATAGTCATTTCAGGTCAAGAGATCTTCATCCATCATTGTATTCATAGGTGCATTATTTATTCAAATCTATTAATCAATTGTAACCCATTCCATGCAAATATACTTCAAAGTGAAGAATTCATTCAATACCCAGACACATGCACACCCTTTCACTATGATCTTCTTCTCCTTATATAGTTTTAGCCTTTACCACTACCATGAGCCAAAACCACACAACTTCCTATGGTATTCTTGGATGGAATCAAATAGACAATGCATTGCTCAATAATGTGGGCTAATACCATGGTAATGCCCCTTGGTATTATAATTTTGGAGCGCAAAATGCATACGCGACTTGGGACGTACTTATCCGCGTGCATACGCGGCTTAACCTTTACAAACCCGCGTATACATTGTAACATATTATATTTATCATTTCTCTAGCACTTGCTAGAATTATTTTCTCTGTCACATCTGAATTGATCTGTAGATACATCATTCTTACATCTTTAACAAATAGGTTTCTTATCATAGGCAACTTTTCAAGTAGGTTTCCATCAAGGACAACTTCATCAAGTAGGTTGCCATCAAGGACAACACATTACATCATATTGCCAACAATCTCCCCCTTTGGACTTGATGGCAACCATGATGGTGTTTGATCACCACAACAGATAGATACATTAATAATAACCATTATTCAAACACCATGATACTCTCCCCCTTTGACATCAAGGAAAAAGGGCTGATCAAAACCAAAGCAAGGTTTCTCTTCCCTTGTAGAAATATGAGCTCTGTAGATCTGGAGTGTACTGAATTTACCATGCTCCCCCTAAGTTCATGCTAAACCTTTAGATAGATTTTTCAATGAAGTACATGACTCTATAACTCAACCAATTATGACCATTCTTATCACTAAGAATTCATACTTACATCAATGATCCAACCAAGTGGAATTACATATTTTGACTCAACTACCCAACCAAGTGGGTTTAAAAATTTTGACTCAACTACCCAACCAAGTGGGCTTACAAACAAGTCCTTACATGACTGAATATGGCAATTTTACATCATAGGTCTCAACGTAACCTTTTCATCAAATTACAGATATGAATTTTTATAACCAAAACCAAAAAGACCTCAAGAGAGAGATCATATTTCAGAACCATCATAATGCCAACAATGCATTACTCTCAGCAAGGCTAATTCTCCCCCTGAAACTGTGCTCCTATTCTTGAGTTGTCTCACTATTTTTCTTATCATAAAACATACGCTACTATCTCCAGCGGAACTCGTGTGTATACACGGCTTTAGTTCATGAAACCCACATATAGAAAGTGAAGTACAGAAAAATTCACAACTCAATCTCCCCCTAAACTTATACCACCTGAACCTGTCTTCTTCACACCAGATACACTGTTAGAAATAAACATAACCAGAATTACCAAACCAACCATGGGAATCACCATATATTTCTCCCCTGTGATGATACATTACTGATTCCTCTAATGTATCTCACATCACTCCTGCAGTCATTATGAGAAGTAAGCTTTAGAATTGGATGACTGCAGTAGGGTCAATATTCCCTACGTTTTTTACCGATGCTTCTTCTTTTTCCAGCTTTGCTTGAAATTTCTTATTGTGTGCTAGAAATTCTTCAATTTCTCAGATCTGTTTATCATACTTAACCTGTAATTGGTGGCCTTATGCCCAAATGAGTTACAAGAGAAACAACATCCATGAAAACATCCTTTCTTTCTTGTTCTATGCAATTCTTCAATAATCGGATCCCTTCCTTTTGGGAAATTATCATCATCCATGGTACATGCCATGAGCACTTGTAGATCTTGGTTAGAATCTTCTTCATCCTCATTTGAAAATCCATTATTATCTTCATTTTTATAATAACTCCTTCCTTTTTCAAACTGCTTTCCTTTATCATGATTTTCTGTATAAGGACATTTAGCAACATAATGACCAACTCTACCACAAGCAAAACACTTGAAGGGAAGCTTACCTTTGAATCTTCCAGTACCTGTTTGAAGTCTTCTCACAAAATTTTCTTCTTCTTCTTCTGATATATAACTTGATTCCTTGAGAACTTCATTTTATTTTCCTTTTGCACAAGCCTTAAAAGAAACTTCTTTGACTTGTGAAGGACCTCCTCTTCTAATTTCAAAAGCAGTCAGGGTACCATGTAGCTGTATAACAGTAAGATTTTGCAAATCCTGCTTTTCTTCAATAGCTGACACTTTTGACTCGAACTTTGAAGTTAAAGATCTCAATATCTTTTCAACTAAAGTTGAGTCTTTTATATCTTCACCCATATTCCTCATATAATTCACAATATCATCTAATCTTAGGAATAAGCTTGCAATACTTTCATCATCATGCATTCTGAAATTTTCATATTGCATTATAAGAGTTTGAAGTTTGGTAATTTTTACCTTTGCATCACCTTCATAGCTATGAATGATCTTGTCCCATATTTCCTTTGCTGAATTTAGCTACATCACTTTAACAAATTCTGTTTCTGACAGGCTTACTAATAAAGCATTGATAACTTTGGCATTGATTTCATATTTCTTCCTTTTTGCTGCATCTATAGGAACACTTGCTGGATATTGATAGCCTCTTTCCACGATTCCCCATACGTCTGCTCCAAGGCTTTGCAAATATTCTTTTGTTTGTATCTTCCAGAATAATAGATTACTTCCATTGAATAGTGGTGGCCTTATAGAAAATACTCCTTCATGACTTCCCATTGCAACGGATCTCCTTCAAGCGATCAAGCTCCTTCAGAAGGACCTGCTCTGATACCAATTGTTGGGAAAAATACTGAGAGGGGGGGTGAATCAGTGTTTAGAGCTCACTGAAAAATTTTACTTTTTCTTTACAGAATTCTATATAGGACTTTAATTTTCCCAACTCGCGTATATACGCGGATATATTTACGCAAACTTGCGTATGTCTAGAGATCTTATTATGCATATAATTATTTAATTAGATCATTGCATCATGCATTCATCAGATGTTTAGTAAGCAGTAAACATGTGCAGTAAAAACAAAATAAATCATCACACATAAGCAACACACATGAACACCATGATTTAAGGTGGAAACCCAATTCGGGAGAAAACCACCAATGTCGTCATCTCTATCTTCAATATTTATTATAAAGAAAACTTCTTACAACCATGTACTGGTGCATACTCATACCAGCACGCAGGAACCCACCCGCAGAAGGCTGCAACCTTCTCTCGTTCTCTAGCTGCTACTGGAAGGGAGCTCCAACCCCATGATCTCGTTTACCAGCTGCTCCTAGAAGGGAGCTACGACCCCCTGATCTCATTTACCAGCCACTCCTGGAAGGTAGCTACTATCCCCTGATCTCATTTACCAGCTACCACTGGAAGGGAGCTACTACCCCCTCACTGAAGGCTTGTAGGCCTCTTTTCATTGGATTTTTAGACTGGACCCACTCCACACATTTAAGCTCAAAGAAAATACATCAAACTGAAACTTATAACCCATTCAATCCATTCATTGAATCTGTTAGTCATCCATAATTTTGACTTTATCCAAATATGACTAAATGTAACAAACGCAGATTTCTAGAACAAAATTGCAAAGACATGATGATTTCTAGGAATCGCACTACCTTCATCATTTCAAGTCCATTAGTCCACTAAAATATTCATATATTTTCCTAAAAATATTATCTTGTTGTTCCTTAACAGTGTTGCCCTAAAGTGCAGTTCCTTAAGTGTTGTTCCTTAAAACAGTGATGTTCCTTAAATAGCGATGTTCCCTAAAGTGTTGTTCCTTAAGTGTTGTTCTTGTTCCTTATTTAGAATCCTTGAGAAACACTACTAAACAAAAAGAAACAGTATGTAGGCTATTTTCTCCATCATTTAATAAGCCTATTTCACTCATTTTTTACCCTTTTCGTCCTTCATTTTCCTCTGAACACCTTTGAAATCCATTTTAAACTCATAAAAAATCCTTTTTATGGTTTAAAAACCCCCATTTTACCTATCGGAACACACAAAAATGATCATAAACCCCTCTTTTTGGTCTAAAAATACAGTCTTTTACAACTAAGGGTTTAAGCCCCTGAGGGCTTAAAAATATTGCCCCCTTTTTCCCATGTGTCCAAGCACTATGACCAAGTGCCTAAACCCTTGTCACATCGGCTTTTCTTCTTTCAATCCGCATTTCTTTTGAAAAATTTTACCCGCCGATGCGATTAGAACCTTATCCTTAGCCCCTGGTCACATTTTCCCCCACGAGATCGTGCCCCAATGCCCAGTTATTAGCCCCTCCATCACATCGGTCTTTTCCTCGCTTCTTCTCCTCTTTCCTTTGTTCCACTGCCGATGCGATAAGTGTCCTTACCTTAGCCCTTGGTCACTTATTCTCCCATGGGACCATGTCCTTCTGCTTATTCCTGAGCCCCCATCGCATCAGCTTTTCATATAGAACCCTTGTTTCCTTTGCAAACTTTCCCTCTTCGATAACGATACCTCGATAAGATCCAATTCGTAGATCTCTATGATCTGACGGTGATCATTAACCCCCGCACCTTATCTTTTTTGGTTTATACATCCACCCTCCACACCGATCTCCGCCATTAATCTACATGATCCAACGGTCCTCGTTCATCTCGACAACCCAACTCTTTCATACCCACCATCCATTACGCAAAGCCCTCCTCCAATCACCTCTTGCCACATATCCTCCACTAATTTCTCCCCGCCATGCACTTCTCTCCATTGTGCTCCCTCGTAGTTGTTGGATCTTCCCCCCTAGATCATACAATCTACGTTCAATATCGCATGATTTTTTCATCCATGGTTTAATGTTCCAGAGTCACGTGAAATAGGCGGTATTTCAAAGGCCACGTGGCGCATTATAATTGGATCGCATTCCCTCTGGGAAAAACCACTTACCGCTCGAGGGTCACGCAAAAACCGCAAATGGTTTTTCAAAAACCACCCATGCCTGTTTTCGCGCCATATGCAATTTTAAATCGGATTTTTTCTGGTTTTTCTTCATAAAAACCTTCTCCGCTCCTCCGCTTGCATTTTTCGCTCCTTCTCACTGCTCCATTCGCCTCTGCTAGCCTCCAAAGCAATTTTACCAATCACACAGGGTTTCATAACATGTTTTATGGTTTTGTGCAGGTTCCATGGCATTTTTAAGGGTTGAAAACCCTCCCACAATCCATAAAGGGATGGGCCATGAAGTGATGACTGTCATAGTCCAAACAGAGGCCAAGTAATGAAGAAAGGGACTACCATGTTTTTGTTCTCGTGGCTTGATCATTTTTTATGAGCACGGATTATGCAATCAAACCCTCGGCATACTAGAAGAAGCCCTGCACACTACAGAACAAAGAAAAATCAATGAAATAGGAAGAAAAGCTGAAGGAACGGAGATTAAAGGTTCAAAGATAAAGTTTTATGCTTAAAATTTGAAGGTTAAAGGTTAAAATACACAGTTTAAAGGTTCGAATCAATCATAAAAGGAAAAAAGGGCAACAGTGTTACATTATAAAGGAAAAAAAACAATATCAAGGCCTGAAATCAGTTAAAAAGTCAACAAAAGAACAATTTGAAACAAATTGAAGACCGAAGAAGGCATGATCAGCCTCAAAAACTCAAAATCAGAGTCAAAACAGAGTATCAAGGTATACAGAGACAGACAGAATTGTTAAAGGTTTAAATTAGCAGACCAAGGCTAAAAGAGCCTTAAAACACAGTTAAGTGATGAAATAAAGGCAGATTAGGCCTAAAGAGAAATTTTAGAATTAAATCAAGAAGAATTAGGCTTAAAGATGGCCTCAAATACATCAAAGGAGCAGTTATTCACTTAATAACTCCAGATTGACACCTTTCACTTACTTTATACCTCAAAGGAAAAATTGGCAATTATTACACAAAAGATATTTTAAAAATGTCAGATAGTTATTGTAAAAGTCGAAAAAGAGCTTCAAAGTCTATATTTTCAGCTATTTTATCCTCAGGAAGTAAACACGGATTTAATACATAGAGAAGTAGTTGAGAAATATTCCTACCTTATGCCTTGCATGGTTTTAATGATAGGAGTGCATTTACTATGTCATTAATAACATTCTAAACCCTAGATGGTTCCACCTCCTCATTTACAATATATATACTACACTGGAACTCATTGTAAGGGGGGGGGGGGGGACATTTGATAACTCTTTGAAGTAATACATAGTTCTGCTAAGATTGAAGAGAAATTGATGTACTGGAACCTGTGGATGTTTTGACCTGTTTATGGATAGAAAAATCTCTGTCATTGGATCCCTGAGCTTGGATGTTGGTGAAGTATTCTAAACTGCTTAATGTTTTTCCTATTTTCATTCTATTTTCATCACCTCTTGCTTTAGTAGAGTAAAAATTTTAGGCTAAGAAATGTCTCTTGGAAGCACCTTAGACCTGTTTACTCTTCATTGTCTTTATGTTTTTCATCTGTTGAATGCTTGATTGAGTAGTTTAAATGCTTTTCAACCCTTAAGCTTGTTTATTTCAAGAATAGTTCAATACAACGTCCTCAAGAATGATTTATGGTACTCCCTTATTTCTTACTTCCCTTTGAAAACTGTTTTTGAAGTCTCCCTTCAAAGTACCATTTTCCATAGTCTGCCAAAGAGGTCTGTTTTGATCATACCCTTTGTACTTGCTCAACTAATTGTTTTGAAGGTCTTTATAGCTGTAATCACAGATGTTTAGGATTTCCCTCTTCTATGAATGTAGTTATTTGTGAATCTTGAGTTATTTCTTATCCTTAAAAGTGAAATCTTTGATGAAATAGAGCATTCCTTGACTCTTAGATTTCATTTTGAAAGTTTTTCTTGAAATTTTTATTTGCTGAAGTGTGATCTGTAGAATTCATGGTTAGCCATGTTTATAAAATACCTCTTCATGTTCAAATTATGCTTTAAGTCCCTTTGTTGGATAGTACATATAATTAAGGATTCTTAACTACCCTTAGTTCTACTTTTCATTCTAAAAACCTTGATGTTCATTTCATTCCACCTGAAAACTTTGTAGATCCAACAGCCAAGTTAGAAATGCCCTTTGATACCCCTAATTCATTTGCAAACTTGTTACAAACTTCTGCTTGACTCCATTTCCCAATGACTTAGAGGCTTCCCATTTCTATCTATGTTGCCTAGGTCATCATGTCCCACAAAAAAATCAAACAAACTCAATCTTAATAACTAGCCTAAAAATCAACCCTTTACAAGCAAATAAGTCATATCTTTGCAAAAATATTGAGAGATCCCTCTCTGAGACTAGGAGGGCTAGATCTTGGAGCTCTAAAGACTGGTTTATATGTTGCCTTGTCATTCGGTTTACCAATCGGCCAAATCACAGGACACCAACATTCTAACGATCACGGTGGGACCCTCTGAGTTCATAGTTACCTAGAAAGCTCTTATAGACTCATTCGTCCTTCAAACAACCATAAAACTCATAAAAAAATAAAAAACTTTTTATATTTTTTTTAAATAAACCACCGGTGGTGGACCATAAAACATTTTAACTTCAGAAAAGCTAAAAATTTCCACCTGGCGACTCCACTAGCCCCAGTAGGCCTATTACCTCACTAGATCTCCATATTTCCTTAGGATTGTGTTAACCAACCTTGAGGGAGTTTAGAAGCCTAGTTATCCTATCATAGAAATCACTGTGAGAGGGAAACTTTTGAAAAATATTCCTAAAAACCTCTTCCTCTCTAAATTTTGAAAAACTGAAATCTGGCTTCACATAGGATTAACACTAGATCCCATCCAGATCCTAATCCCCCTACCATAGTTGACAATCCAGAGAGCATTTTGTGGCAAAATTTTAGACCTGGAAAACTAACTACTGATAGGACCATCACAAGAAGAAGATCTATCCCTGAAAAACTCACAGCCTTGATAGATCCTCACTTTGACTTACCTCACACAAAGAACCTCTTTAAAAATAAGTCTCAGAGTCATTTAAACCAAGCTGATTTTGAAACCACAGATTCACAACAGAGCTTTAGAAGAGAGGCCTCACCTTCTACTCCACCTGATTCTCAGCTTCTATATCATTTCATCTCCTTCCACAGCAAATCTGTTCATCATTAGTTTGTTGGCCCAAATGTTTCTTCCACTCCTACCCACACATCCACTGTTCAAAACACTCCATTTCAGCCCACTTTCCCTCTTTTAAATCCCCAATTATTTCCGATCATGGCAACATGGTATGCTCCATTAGTGTTATTGTTAGCTCCCCATAATCAGCAAGATTGGAAAAATTCCGACTACAGGGAGAAGCATCATTTCAACCACTTTGGGATTCTAGGATCTAGCCCTCCTGAATCTGGAGAGGGATCTCTCCAATGAGTGCAAAGATGGATTTATATTTGAAGTTTGGGGTAATGATATTAGGCTAGCTATGAAGGCCAAGGGTTTGTTTTTTTTTTTGGATGGTTGAGCATGATTACTGTTTGAGGTGGAAAGTTCTAAATGCAAAGAGTTTCAAAGGTGAGAAGTTGCAAGCAATCAGAGTAAGCTTTGGCTAGGAAGATAGATAATTGCAGGTTTTATTCCATTGGGCTATGGAGTCATAATAGGATTTAATTGGGACATCAAGAGGCAAGAGTGGTCCATGGGGCAAGTCATCCATGTCTAAGGATCTCTTTGAAGTTTGATTTATGGAATGAAATGGTACAATAAGAAGGAGAATTTAAACAGATGGAGAACAAAGAGCAGCCCAAGATCTGGTAAGTGCTTTGAAACTAGCTAGCTTTTGACATACACTTAAGAAAGACATGAAAGTAAACTAGGATCTGGTAAGTAATTTTAAACTATCCAGCCTTTGATACACTTTCAATAGAAAACTTTTTAAAACAAAGGGAAACTTGAAGGCAACTATTGGAGAAGAAACTAGCAGGACGGGCTCACCACAAATACTCTCCTCGCTCTGATTTACTTGGTGAATTTCAATACAAACACAAAGATAACATGAAATGGCCTAAGATCTGGTAAGTACTTCTAAACTAGCCAGCTTTTAACACATTCCAAGGGAAACATTCATACAGTATTTGGGGATAAAACTAGGACTAGGGCACACCATATCTTCGTTAGTTCATCTCTACTTAACTAATACTGAACATAACATTCAAGAATAATATTTAGCTAAGGCGATAAGATGAAGGAACGCCAGCATTCCTATGCTTAAACTGAATTAAATCATTCCTAAATAACACAGATTGGAAGAAAACATGTAAATAAAGATTTTCAGTCAGAGAAGGGTACTGATATACAGTAGGTCCTAACTCTATGCATGTTGTTCTTTATAAGAGAAGATGAAACACAATGAAAACATAAACAAAATAACAAGTTTAAATGAGAAAAACATCACTGTCAACATAGACCAGGATCCCATAAATCAGCTTGTATTGATGCTCCAAACCAGTTACAGCTTTAATTCCAATGCTTTAGTTCAGTAATCACCTACACTTCCCAGACTAACTTATCTATTACAAGCAGAGCTTCAAGAGCCAGTGAACACTATTTACAGATAGAAGTCTCAAGCTCAATCACATTTCAATTTTCAGTAGCCAAATCAACCAACCATTTCTCATCTTCTACAGCAGTATTTATAGAAGAATGAGGAGGTGAGATCTGATAAAAGATCTCCCAAGATAATTAATACAGACTTAATGGCTTCTAGGCCTTTGAGGGGCTCGATGGAGAAGTTTACAGGTGTTTCACTGTATTAATTGATATACATTAAATATTTAAGCTCGGTGGGAGATTTTGTTGACTTTTGAGGCTCTGTGTCATGTTGGAGTAACTCTGCAGATATTTTTGCATTAAGTTCTTCGGCAGAATCAAATCTCTGGCTGCGCTAAGGAAAATATCTCCGTTTGATCAATAACTCCGAACTCTGTTTGGATGCTGGTGGCTACAAGTGACACTGTGGTAGCTGAGAGGAATCAATTTGCCTCAGTTGTGGTGATGGAAGCCTTTCTCTCTCATAAAACACTTATGATTTTCTTTTAACTGTGTTTTAATTCTGGGGATTAGGCTTTTGATAATCATTCTTAGCCGTAATCCCCAAATTGTCTTCAATTCTCATGTTCTGTTGTGTTTTTCTTCGACAATGATACACTTTTAATTTTGATTTAAAATCACAGTGTCTTGTTGATGTGCAGGCCGTGCAGGGCTCTCAAGGCATCAATGCCCATGAAGCATCGACGAAACGTGGATCTTGAACCCTGCGAATGGTTTTCCTTTTATGAATCGAAGGCACGGGAATCATAATTCCCGTCCTTCGGCCTTTCTTTTAATATAACAGATAAACCTTTAATCCTACAAAAAACACACAAAATATCAAGAAATCCTAAGTTTTTGGGTAAAACTGCTTAGAAGGCATGGGGAGAGAGCATGGCCATTGGATGGCATCATCCAACGGTGGAGATTCATTTGAGGAGGTCAAAAGGAGAGCAGATGGAGAAAATATGTCAGATCCATCGATTGCGTAGAGATTGACGGTTGGTATTATGCGTTAAAATCCTCTTGGTGGAAGGCGGAGGGTGATGAAACCATGAGGAAAGATCTGGGACTGTCTGATCTAGACACGTGGACAATCCAGATCCAATCGGAGGATCGCAATCGGCGGAGGAATCATGTTAATGCGCTCGGCAAAAAACTTGCGATGCGATGTAGCGTGGGCCATTGATATGAGGATCAAATCAACAGTGGGGAGTGATTCGGGAATCGGAAATCGGAGGTGGAAAAGTAAATAAATTTAGATGCACCCAATGAAAAACTTCAATGCGATCATATGTGGACCGTCGATCTACAAATCAGATCGACAGTAAAAAATGAATCGGAGGGATGACCGATCGGGGGGAACAAACAAACGCGCCCAATGAAAAATTTCGATGCGATTGAGCGCTGACCGTCGATCTGTAGAACAGATCGATGGTGGGAGATGCATCAGGAGGTCACAATTGGCGAGGTAAAGGTTAATGATCGGAGCAATTGTGGGTTGTTGGATCTGGGAAGGCGGAGAGGAGATCAACGGTGGACAACCAATCAGGGATCGGGAATCAAGGGTGGAAAATAATCGATTTAAAATGCGCTAATGGAAATCACCGATGTAATTAGAGAAGTTCATTGCGATTGCACGTTTGGTTTGTCACAATCGGTGGCAGGAAAAAACATTAAAATGCACCCAAAGAAAAACTTCCGATGCGATGGGCGCCTTGGGGTTTTTTAATCTAACCATTTTTCATTTAAAAAACGTTGTATGGGTGCGTTAGATCAAAACTTTGGGTAATTGGGTTTTATGATTTAACAAAGGAAAGAGACCATCGAGAATGAATTATTTCAATGATTTACCACCCGATGGTGGGCCCACGGGTTACATGACATGATAATACGATCGGGGGGTATGTACATGGGCTTAATCGCATCGGAACTTTTTAAACATGGCAAAAAGACTTGCGCACTTGGATTTTTGCGATGCGATAAGTGTTGTGAGGGGTTAGCTCCTGGTTTATAAGGCGTGGGCATGTGGGGGAAGTGGTTTAGGACTTAGCCCAAGGGGGCTTAGGTCCTTAGTAATAAAAACTTGTTTTTCATGAATTTTTTCAGATTTTTCAATGGATTTGGGGGTTTCGGTATAGTTTAAAAATGATATTTAAACTATGTAAAAATGATTTTCATGAATGGAAGAAGGGGAGTCATGAAAAATAGAAGGATTTTTATGGAGAGAAAGGGGGGCAAATGAAGGTTAGTTTTGAATGGAGGAAGGGGAAAAAATGATGATTTGAAGCAGTTTCTTCTCATGAAATCAGTAGAGCTTCTGAGTATAAAATGGGAACAGGAGTGAAGATTTGGATAGAGGCATGAGGCCCTCAAGAGTCTTCAAAAGCCAACACTTTTTATTAATAAAATTTGTTCCTTGAAGGCTCCAAAAAAATTTAGCCACCTTTTGCTATAACAAATTTTATAGGTGGCTAACAGTGGCTCCACTTGGGGATGGTGCCTTCTTGAAGGCATCAAGAACTTTAGACTTGCATTCTGTGGGAGGCTGACTTGTGCCTCATCCATGGGGCTTCCCTTTCCTTTACTAGGATGATCTTACTCTGAAAACATTTTAGCAGCCATAAAAACAATGGATCTTTCATCTACAAGCTTTCTACCTACCCAATCCTACTGATCTAACATTTTTTTTCTTCATTAGAGTGCACTTGAATTGGAAAACTCTTTCACAACATTTTATTCTTTTGAAAGCAGGAAATATAATCTAATTCTACTCCTTATTTATCCATGGACTCAGATTAAATAGTTGAGCCCATATGATTCTCTACCTAATCTACTGTCTGTTGGGATTAAACTGTCCAACATACTTTATTCTCTAAATTGTACAACAGAAATTCAAAAGCATTCAAGTCAGGATTGAACAGTGTAACTTGATGGTGGTCTATGGCATAAAAACAAGCTGCACATAGACATTATTTGCACAAAATTTAAAACAAAATGGAAGGCTTGAGATCTGAAATTTCAAAGCATTTCCTTCCTTTTTTCTACAGCTCTGTTTTGACTCTTGCTTGAGCTGTCTTTCCTTTGCTAACTGGTTCAGATTTTGAGCTGATTGGAACCAGATTTTCACATCTTTTGACTCATAATTTAAAACAGATTTGAGTCATTCTCTCTTCGAAAGTTTAGGTTCAGATTTTGAGCATGCTTGAACCTTTGATTTCTAGCCTAATCTAACTACTGATAAGCCAAGATTAAACAGTTTGGCAAATCGAATTCACTATCCTATCAGTAGAAAATTTAAAGCTAATTAGTCAAGATTAGGCTGTTTGACTAACGAGAAGTGTGTTCTTTAGGAGTGGCATTTGAGCTTGTACACTTTCAGATTTGTTTCTCTTTTTTGGTATGGGGCTATACCTTTCTTGTTTTCACAATTCGCCCTCTTTTATTTCTTTTACTGTTTTTGTACTTTTTGCTTTTCTAACTTTGAATGCAATGGTAGATGAAATATTTATAATGGAAAAAAGATAAAAAGGCTTCAAAACATGACATGGATCAAGAGAAGTAATGCTTGAGCATCCTGCCATTGACAGGACCCCCAAACAATTCAGCTCCATTCAACTCTTGTAAGAAAAATGCATTGTTACCAGCAGCTGAATGAATGAGATAAGGGCCAAGCCATAAGTTGTAAAATTTTCCATGCTTGCCCTTGTCTTCCCTCCTTGAGTCCCACTTCAAAAATTTGTCCCAAGTATTGAAATTGCTAGCCTTTTTTCTTCTGTCAAAAAGCTTTTTAATGTTGTCCTGCTTCTGCAATGCTTTGTTATAAACCTCCTCTCTGGTTTGCTGAAGATGAATGGTCTAATTTATTCTTCTAATCATGTCATTATCTTCAGTATGAAAATCTTGAATCAACTTCATCACCGGTACACCAAGGCTGGTTGGAAAAATTGCATTAGTGCCATACACAAGCTGGAAAGGTGACATGCCAATAGATTTCTTCAAGGTCAATCTGTCAACTCAAAGTGCATGAACTAGCTTTGTGTGCCAAGAATTTTTGTTGTCTTCCAACAGTTTCTTGATTATGTTCACTAAACCTTTGTTTGAGGATTTTGCAAGTCCTTACCTTGAGGGTAATAGGCCGTGGAATGCCCCAATGTTATCTGATATCGGTGACATAATTCAACCATCTTCTTTGATCCAAATTCTGCTGCATTATCAGTGATGATCTTGGTAGGACAGCCAAATCTAGAGAGAATATTATTCTCTATAAATTTTATAATAACAGAATCATTAGCCTGCCTACAAGGTATGGCTTCTATCCACTTAGTGAAATATTTTGTGGCAGTGAGAATCCATCTATGTTGGGCAAAAGATGGTGGATGGATTTCTCCTATGAAGTCAAGTCCCCACTATTGAAAAGGGGCTTCAACAATGATTGGATGCAGAGGCAAGGGTAGCAGCTTCCTTTTGCCTTCAAAAATTTGACATTTATGACAGGCAATGATCATCTTTTGTATATCATGAAAAAGAGTACGCCAATAGAAACCAGCCCTCAAAATTTTGTTGGTTGTTGTTTTCCAGTATAGGTGGCCTCCACACTCTCCTTCATGGAACTCGTGCTTAACCTTCTCTGCATCAAACTCAGGAAAACATTTAAGCAATATACCGCTTGCATTTTTCCAATAGAGACATCTATCTATAATGTAATAGTTTACAACTTTCAATTTTAAAAACCTTGCCTTTGTTTTTGTCAAACCAGGGGGTGTATTCAAATTAAGAAAAACATAAACAATATCAGCATACCAAGAGGAATTCATGAAATGGTCTTCAACAATGGGAGTTGAGAATTCTTCTTGGTTGTCTAAAGCATTAATCATATTAATATCAAGGACTTCAAAATTGGATTCAGCCATAAAGCTAGCTAGACCTCGGCCTTTGATGAGTTTAGTGGGTTTTATCTCTAAATCATATTCAAGGATAACAGCAATCCACTTACCTCTCTTACCATCTGGGTCCTGCGTTAGAATGTATTTAACAAATGAGTTTGGGACAAAGGCTATGATGTGTGAGTGAAGAATGTATACTCTGAGGTCTTTCAAATCTTTAACCAAAGCAAAAGCTTGCTTCTCCATAATTTTATACTTCAAAGGAGCATCCCTCAATGCCTTACTAAATAATGGAGTAGGCTGCTCTTGTCCTTGAGGATTTTTCTGTAAAAGGACAGCAGCTATGGTATGTTTTGATGCAAACAAAAAAATATAAAAATCTTTTGAAAAATCAGGACTTATAAGAACCAGTGTTTTGGTTAACGCTTGTTTCACTAGCTCGAAGGATTTCTTTACTTCCAAGGTCCATTTTACCCCTTGCTCCTTCCTTGACATGTTTGTGATATTCCTAAGGAGCTCAGCCAAGTTGGGGATGAACCTTCTCAAAAAGTTAATCTTTCCAATGAAAGTTTGCAACTCCTTGATGTTTCGAGGATGAGAGATTTGCAATATGGCCTCAATCCTCTTTGGATCTATCTTAATACCCTTTTCTGAAATAATGTGCCCAAGAAGTTTACCTTCTTGGAGCCCAAATAGTGTTTTCTTAGGGTTTAAATATATCCAAAACTTTCTGCATTTCTCGAAAACTCTTCTTAAATGTTCTAAGTTCTCTTCATCGGTTTTTTAAAACACAGTGACATCATCAAGGTATATAATGATGAAGTAGCCCAGTTCTTCCGAGAATGCTACGTCCATGGCTCTCTAAAAAGTTGCTCCGGCATTCATTAGACCAAAAGGCATTTTCACATACATGAAAGTGCCCCATGGTGTAGTAAAGGCTATCTTTAATTGATCAGCAGGATGAACTAAGATCTGATTGTACCCTGAATAGCCATCCAGCAAAGAAATTATTCTAGACCCTACCACCCTTTGTAAAATATAATCCATATTAGGTAAAGGGTATTTGTCTTTTAATGAAGCTTTGTTTAAGTCTCTAAAGTCTATACAAAGCCTGATCTCTCCAGTTTTCTTCCTAACTAACACTAGATTAGACACCCACTCAGAATATCTAATAGGGACAATAATACCAACATCGTACATTTTCATGATTTCCTTCTGAACCAAAGGCAACTGAATAGGGTTTATTCTGCGCAGTTTATGTTTGAATGGTTTTTGGTTTTCTTTGAGAGGGATTTTGTGTTGTATTATTTCAGTGTCATAGGATTTCAAATATTTGTAACTCCATGCAAAAACATCAGAAAACTCTTTAAACAGCTCTATGTATTCGAGTTTAATGTGAGCTAGTAAAGATTTAGACAGTTTAATCATTTTCGGTTTTTACTCACTGACTATATTGCACTCTTCCACTTCAGTCTCTATAGGTTCCAGTTTTGGCTTATTGGCCACATCGTTAAAATTGAACAACTCTTCTAAAGGGGCCAGACCCTTAGGCAAACTTTCATCTTTAGAGTGCAGAGTTTCTAACTCTTCTGTTTCTAACTCTGCATTCAATTCTGTTTTGTTTATAAGCTTTCTTGTCAAAAAATTAATATTGACAAGCTCATGAGACAACTCTTCTTCGCCAAGAAAATTTTCTTCACTGCAATCTGTTTCATAATCTGAGTCCGAACTGTTTCGTTCGAATTCATTTCTGAATTGCATGAAGTCTTATATTTTTTTGTCTCCATCAAACACCTACCAATAATTTTCATTATCATGAATGGCTGGTCTAAATTTCATCTGAGTTGTGCAATCTTTGGTTTCATATGGCATTAAGCATGTTCTAGCTGCAAAGGCTAAATTGTGGGCCACAATATTTATTTTTCTTGGGACAAAAATTAATTTGGACTCCTCGAAAGTTTTTAAAAGGTCCATGACATCGTTTTGGTAGGCCCTAAGTCTGGGATGGTTTTTTTTATACTCCGCATTGACTTGCCTAATGACTAACTCTGAATCCCCATACACATTGATTTTTCTGGCTCCTAACTTTTTCAACAAACGTAAGCCTAAGAGAAGGGATTCATATTCCGCTATGTTGTTAGAACACTGAAAGTTTAATTTGCAAGAAATGCTTTCTGTGTGGTTTTTTTCAGTGTTGGAAATCCAGACACCTGCACCAGCATTAGTTTTGGTGCATGACTTGTCGAAATACATACTCCACAGAGGATTATTCTCAACTTCATCTGTTTGGCGTTTTTCCTCTTCAACTAAAGTGCTTAAGGGTTGTTGTGGAATCTCAGCGCTAAGTTGTATTTTTTTCAACTCCTCAGGTCTTTCGTTGTGTTGAGGGTTGATTTCTTGATTGTCAATGTTTAAGAGAAATGGACGCGTGACTTGTAGCTCAAGACCTGTGTTTGGTTTGCTAACATTTTCAAGTGCAGCAAACTGTTTTGACACTCTTGCGTTATGTTCCTCTTCCTCCCTATCGGCCCTTAACCCTGTTAAATTGACTTCTCCACTAAGTGTTTCATCGTTAAACATAATAAAATAATCAAGGCCTGTATTTACAGAATACAGAGGAGATTTTTGTGGTCAGTCTTCCCTTGTAACTGTGTATTGCAAATGGTATTCCCTTTACAGTCTTCTAGTCTGATTGAAAACAGGGATAGTCACATAGGTCATGTCCATTTGCATAGTCCCTTGTAACTTAGCCCCCCAAGATCTTGATAATAACATTCCATACTTCGGGGGCACATCAGCCACAACAATATCCATGACTAATCATTTGGCTGTAATCTGGGCTAAGTTAACATAGAAGTCTTTGATTAATCCTAAACATTTTACTCTGCTTGAGTCAAAGGAGTAAAGATATTTGTAAGTTCTAGTGATTTCTAGACCTAGGCTCTCCATTACAGCTTTTGGCACTAAATTGTGAGAAGCTCCTGAGTCATGCATAGGGTTGTGTAGAATTTTGTCATGAACATTTAAACTCACATAAAAGGGAGGATTAGGTCCTTCTTGATATCTACCTTCAATCTTTGGACCAAAAATAAGCTCTAGTTAGTCATCATTAAGATTGACTCTGTCATTATTTTCTTCAATGTTTAAAGCCTTCAAAATTTGGGTCTTATATACATTCTAGGTAGCTAACTCAGTTAGGGGAACAGAGATTTTGATCTTTGAAATTTCCTGCTCTAGGCTGAAAGGAATTTGGTTCTTTGAAGAACTTGTTTCAACCTTACTAGCTGCTAGTCTATTAGCAACATCAGTTTGTTGATTTGTTCTATTTACATTTGACGAAATAGTTTTAACAGGAGTACTAGATGAAATGTTAGTACTGCTAAGGTCTGCACTCCGTTTTGCATTGTTCTGAGTGCCTTTCTCTTTACCGTTATCAGAATTCACAGCCACTATTTTGTCCTTTTGTTTGACCATTTTAGGCTTGGTTGTAGTGTTGTTTTGTAAATATTTGTCAAGGGTTTTGTTGTTGGGGGTTTGTTGACTAGTTTTGCTTCTAAGGTCATATTCTCTTTAAGACTCTATGATGACATTTTCCATGTCTTGATAATAACTTTCATCATCATCTCTTTTGTCATCATAAGGCATGTAAAGACCTTGTTTTATATCATAATTAATTTCAAAATCATCATCATCTACCCCCAACACGTTGATATCATCTCCCTCTGTTATCTCATTTGTTTCCTCAACCTCACTCACATAGTTTTGATGAAAGGGAGGAGTGATCTATTGATCATCTTCCCTAGGTCTGTTTGGAGGTTGGTTCCTTCTAAAATTATGATTATGGTTCTGATTTCTGTTTTGAGGAGCAGTTTGGTTTTGACTAGCTTGTGCTCTCTCAAGGATGCTCATTTTCTTCATCATCTCCTCCATCATTCTCTCCATCTTTGAGTTGGAAGTAGAAGGTGTCGTTTCCTCTCTAAAAGACACTCTCCTCTCATTTTTCATTCTTTCTCTCTTCTCTATCAAATTTACTTCCACTGCAAGAGCTCCTTTTTGCATCTCTTCAAGAGTTGCAGAATCTCTCTATCTCAGCTGATAGGCCATTTCAGGGTCAAACCCTTCTGAAAACTTGTTTAAAGCTGAGCCTTGTGGAGGTTTTAGATCTGGGGAAAGGGAATTATACACATTATTAAATCTAGTGCAATAAGCTTGCACACTTTCCCCTGTGTTTCTATGGAGGTTCTTGTAATCAGAAAGGACTTGGAGAGGATTCTTCTTTACTTCCCATTTGTTTAAGAATTTCTGATGGAAAGCTTGGAGATCATTGATACTATGGGGGGTTAATCCTTTAAACCATTTTCTTACTTCTCCCCCCAGACTTTGAGAAAATAATCTAAGCTTGACAGAATCATCATCAATTTCATTTCTGTCAAAGTAGTTATTCATATTATCCACATGTTGTGATGCAGTTGTAGCATTACTAGCATCATATAATGGAATTTTTCACTGATGGTCCTGTGGGAGATTGACTAATGGTACAGGAAGGACTAAGGGAGCATATCATGCTGCCATGATATGTGGTGGGGGTGGATTCACAAGGGGTCGATTAACAAAATGGAAAGTGGGCTGAAGTGGAGTGGTTTGAATAGTGGATGTAGGGTGAGCAGAAATGGATGGACCAGGAATAGATTGCTGAGCTGATCTTGGATGAGAGACACCTAAGTTGTGAAGGAAATGTGAATCAAGAGGTGTTGTTTCTCTACTACCAGGATGTTCACTTGTTTCAGGAGATGAAAGTGAAGACTCAGAATCTAACTGATCTAAATCACCAAGAGACCTAGTTCTAAAGGGATTTACTAAGTCAACTTGTGATTGCTATAGAGCTTAAAGATTTTTAGGGACTAAATTATCTCTCAAGGGTGATCTAAAAACAGTTGAAAATTTAATCCTAGGAGACCTCCTAAGGATACTTTCTGGGTTATCAACTATCTCAAGTGGATCAGGTTCAGGATGGGCTCTAGTGTGAATCTTTCTAGGAGCCATTATGTTGTGTTTTTCAGAACCAACTTAAAAAAAAATAGTTTAACCAGATATGATAATCTTTAAGAGGTTAACTAGTCTATTTTACACAAATTTTTAATCCTACAGTCCTCTAACTGAGTTTTAATGATATTACAATGATAAGGGTTCTTCCCAGTGGAGTCTTAAGGTCTGTTGAGGATTGTGGGGTCGCCAAGTGGAATTTTTTAGCTCCGAGGGAGGTAAAAGGTTTTATGGTCCACCACCATGTTTATTGGATACCAATCTAAAAAAATTTAGGTATTTTCTGAGTTATTTTTTAGTTGTGTGGTTTCTAAGAATATCCTAACTCTGTTCAAAACTTAGCTACGGTTATGAGAAAAAGATAGTCTACACTTATGGAAAAGTCAGCTGATATTTCAAGGTTAGATAAAACCTTATGAGAATCCTAGGGTCTGCCTAGTTTGTCACTGATTCAAACAAGTTTCATCATGATTACCATTTCTTGGTAGTGCTTGAAAAGGCTGCTTTTTACTTACAAGGTTTTATGAAATTTCTAAAGGAAACTAAGATGAAAATTCGACTCAATCCCCCAGCGGAGTCACCAGAAATGTTAGCTCCCCGTAATCAGCAAGATTGGAAAAAGTCCGACTACAGGGAGAAACATCGTTTCAACCACTTTGGGATTCTAGGATCTAGCCCTCCTGAATCCGAAGAGGGATCTCTCCAATGAGTGCAAAGATGGATTTGTCTTTGAAGTTTCGGGTAATGATATTAGGCTAGTTATGAAGGCCAAGGGTTTGTTTTGTTTTTTGGATGGTTGAGCATGATTACTGTTTGAGGTGGAAATTTATAAATGCAAAGAGTTTGAAAGGTGAGAAGTTGCAAGCAATTAGAGTAAGCTTTGGCCAGGAAGATAGATAATTGCAGGTTTTATTCCATTGGGCTATGGAGTCATAATAGGATTTAATTGGGACAGAAAGAGGCAAGATTGGTCCATGGGGCAAGTCATCCATGTCTAAGGATCTCTTTGAAGTTTGATTTATGGAATGAAATGGTACAATAAGAAGGAGAATTTAAACAAAGAGCAGCCCAAGATCTGGTAAGTGCTTTGAAACTAGCCAACTTTTGGCATACACTTAAGAAATACATGAAAGTAAACTAGGATATGGTAAGTACTTTTAAACTATCCATCCTTCGATACACTTTCAATAGAAAACATTTTAAAACAAAGGGAAACTTGAAGACAACTGTTGGAGAAGAAACTAGCGGGCTGGGCTCACTGCAAATCCTCTCCTACCTCTACTTTACTTGGTGACTTTCAAGACAACACAAAGATAACACCGAATGGCCTAAGATCTAGTAAGTACTTCTAAACTAGCCAGCTTTTAACACATTCCAAGGGAAACATTCATATAGTCTTTGGGGATAAAACTAGGACCAGGGCACACCATATCTTCCTTAGTTCATCTCTACTTAACTAATACTGAACATAACATTCAAGAATAATATTCAGCTAAGGCAATAAGATGAGGGAACACCAGCATTACTATGCTTAAACTGAATTAAATCATTCCTAAATAACACATATTGGAAGAAAACATGTAAATAAATATTTTCAATCAGAGAAGGGTACTGATATACAGTAGGTCCTAACTCTATGCATGTTGTTCTTTATAAGAGAATATGAAACACAGTGAAAAAATAAACAAAATAACAAGTTACAATGAGAAAAAAATCACCGTCAACATAGACCAGGATCCCATAAATCAGCTTGTATTGATGCTCCAAACCAGTTACAGCTTTAAGTCCAATGCTTTAGTTCAGAAATCACCTACACTTCCCAGACTAACTTATCTATTACAAGCAGAGCTTCAAGAGCTAGTGAACATTATTTACAGATAGAAGTCTCAACCTCAATCACATTTCAATGTTCAGTAGTCAAATCAACCAACCATTTCTCATCTTCTACAGCAGTATTTATAGAAGAATGAGGAGGTGAGATCTGATAAAAGATCTCCCAATATAATTGATACAGACTTAATGGCTTCTAGGCCTTTGAGGGGCTCGATGGAGAATTTTACAGGTGTTTCACTGTATTAATTGATATACATTAAAGATTTAAGCTCGGTGGGAGATTTTGTTGACTTTTGAGGCTCTGTGTCATGTTGGAGTAACTCTGCAGATATTTTTTCATTAAGTTCTTTGGCAAAATCAACTCTCTGGCTGCGCTGAGGAAAATATCTTCGTTTGATAAATAACTTCGGCCTCTATTTGGATGTTGGTGGCTACAGGTGGCATTGTGGTAGCTGAGAGGAATCAATTTGCCTCAGATGTGGCGGTCGAGGCCTTTCTGTCTCATAAAACACTTATGATTTTCTTTTAACTATGTTTTAATTCTGGGGATTAGGATTTTGATAATCATTCTTAGCCGTAATCCCCAAATTGTCTTCAATCCTCCTATTTTGTTGTGTTTTTCTTCGACACTGATACACTTTTAATTGTGATTTAAAATCACAGTGTCTTGTTGATGTGCAAGCCGTGCAGGGCTCTCAAGGCATCAATGCCCATGAAGCATCGACAAAACGTGGGTCTTGAACCCTGCGAACGGTTTTCCTTTTATGAATCGAAGGCATGGGAATCGTCATTCCCAGCCTTCGGCCTTTCTTTCAATATAACGGATAAACCTTTAATCCTGCAAAAAACACACAAAATATCAAGAAATTATGCATTGTTGGGTAAAACTTCTTAGAAGGCGTGGGGAGAGAGCATGGCCATTGGATGGCATCATCCAACGATGGAGATTCATTTGAGGAGGTGAAAAGGAGAGAAGAGGGAGAAAATATGTCAGATCCACCGATTGCGCAGAGATCGACAGTTGGGATTATATTGTAAAATCCTCTTGGTGGAAGGCGGAGGGTGATGAAACCATGAGGAAAGATCTGGGACCGTCCGATCTGGACACGTGGACGGTCTAGATCCAATCGGAGGATTGCAATCGGCGAAGGAATCATGTTAATGCGCTCGGCAAAAATCTTGCGATGCGATGTAGCGCGGGCCGTTAAATCGAGGATCAGATCAACGGTGGGGAGTGAATCGGGAATCGGAAATCGGAGGTGGCAAAGTAAATAAATTTAGATGCACCCAATGAAAAATTTGATGTAATCATATGTGGACCGTCGATCTGCAGATCAGATCGACGGCAAAAACTGTTTCGGAGGGATGGCCGATCGGGGGGAACAAACAAATGCGCCCAACGAAAAATTCTGATGCGATTGAGTGCTAACCGTTGATCTACAGATCAGATCGACGGTGGGAGATGCATTGGGAGGTCACAATTGGAGGGGTAAAGGTTAATGATAGGAGCAATTATGGGTCGTTGGATCTGGGAAGGTGGAGAGGAGATCAAGAGTGGACAACCAATCGGGGATCGGCAATCGAAGGTGGAAAATAATTGATTTAAAATGCGCTAATGGAAATCGCCGATGCAAATGGAGAAGGCCTATGTGATTGTGCGTTTAGGCCGTCGCAATCGGTGGTGGGAAAAAAAATTAAAATGCACCCAAAGAAAAACTTCTGACGCGATGGGCGCCTTGGGACTTTTTAATCTAACCATTTTTCATTTTAAAAACGTTGTATGGGCGCATTAGATCAAAACTTTGGGTAAGTGGGTTTTATGATTTAACAAAGGAAAGAGACCGTCAGGAATGAATTATTTCAATGATTTAGCGCCCAATGGTGGGCCCATGGGTTACATGACATGATAATACGATCAGGGGGTATGTACATGGGCTTAATCACATCGAAACTTTTTAAACATGGCAAAAAGACTTGCGCACTTGGATTTTTGCAATGCGATAAGAACTGTGAGGGGTTAGCACCTAGTTTATAAGGCGTGGGCATGTGGGGGAAGTGGTTTAGGACTTAGCCCAAGGGGGCTTAAGTCCTTCGTAATAAAAACTTGTTTTTTATGAATTTTTTCAAAGTTTTCAATGGATTTGGGGATTTCGGTATAGTTTAAAAATGAGATTTAAACTATGTAGAAATGATTTTCATGAATGGAAGAAGGGGAGTCATGAAAAATAGAAGGATTTTTATGGAGAGAAAGGGGGGAAAATGAAGGTTAGTTTTGAATTGAGGAAGGGGAAAAAATGATGATTTGAAGCAATTTCTTCTCATGAAATCAACAGAACTTCTGAGTATAAAATGGAAACTGGAGTGAAGACTTGGACAGAGGCATGAGGCCCTCAAGTGTCTTCAAAATCCAACACTTTTTAGTAATAAAATTTGTTCCTTGAAGGCTCCAAAAAATTTTAGCCACCTTTTGCTATAACAAATTTTGTAGGTGGCTAACAGTTACCACAACCCATGGTTCCCTTACCAAATGATTACCAATCCAAAATTCCACATTTTACTGGAAATGAACCTACTACTGCCCAACAGCATGTAGATAAAATGAATGATGCCTTTGATTACATGGAGATAGAAGAAGAGACTATTAAGATGAGAATTTGTGCTCAAAGTTTAGGAGGAGAAGTCAAGAAATGGTTTAAAAACTTAGATCCTCATAGTATAAATGATCTCCCTTCTTTATATCAAACATTCATAAACAAGTGGGAAATCAGAAAAAACCCTCTCCAAATCCTTTTATACTATACTAATCTCAAAATTAATACTAGGGAAAGTGTCCATGATTACTGTACTAGATTCAATAGTGTGTATAATGCACCTCTTCCAGACATGAAACCTCCATTAGGCTTAGCCTTGGCTAAATTCCCAGAAGGCTTTGATCCTGAAATGGCCTACCAGCTAAGAGAAAGAGACCCTTCAACGTTAGAAGATATGCAGAGGGGGGCCATGAGTGTAGAGGCAAATCTGATTGAGAAAAGAGCTAGGTTGAGAGCAGAAAAAAGAGTTACATACAAAGATGATACAATGGCTTCAAACTCATCATCAGATACTAAAATTGATAACTTAGTGAAGGTAATGGAGAGGATGCTTGAAAAGATAAATCTGAATGATAGAATACCTCCTAGAGAAAACAAAAACAGAAATAGAAACCAAAATCTTAGAAGAGACCCTAATCATGATAGGCAAAGAGACAATGACCAACAGATTAGGCCTCCCTTTCAATAAAACTATGTTGGTCAAGAAGAAGAAAGGGAATTTGAAAGGTTGGAATAAAACCATGTAAACTTGATAGGATCTGACAGTGCGACAGATGTTTTTCTCACTGAAGAAGAACAAGGTTTCTTCTCTTCATAACAAACTGAATACAATAATGAGGATTCTGAAGACTACAGATTGGGGTTTTAAAATTATTTCATGGAGATACACAAACAATACAATCTCAGAAGCAAAGGTAGCCCAGAGAATTCCAATGACAAAAACACTAGTACTGCTATTAAGAAGACATCAGAAAATCAGCCTAAGAAAATAGCAAGTAACACCAACACTTTAACCAAGAACACTGACCAAAATAAAGACAAAAACATTCAGCAATGTGTTGAACAAAGTTGCCCTAGTACTTTTGCTAGTGGCCCTAAAAAATCTATCCCAAATAACAGTTCGAATAAAGTTCAGCAAGTCAAAATTACTAAAAGAGTTGTAAATGACAAAACAAATGTAAATATGACAAAAAAAATAGTTCCTTTCAGCCTTGAAGGGGAAATTTCCAAGATTAAAATCACCATACCCTTAGTTGAACTAGTAACTCAGGATGTTTATAAAAAACAAGTTTTGAAAGCTTTGAATATGGGCAGTGACACTGATACTTTAAATTTGGAAGATGATAAACCAAAATTATTTTTTGGTCCTAAAGTTGAAGGGAAATACCAAGAAGGCACTGTCCATCCCTTCTATTTCAGCTTGAATATACATGAGAAAATCTTGCACAATGCCATGCTAGACTCAGGTGCTTCTCAAAATCTTATGCCCAAAGCTATAATGGAAAGCCTAGGCTTAGAAATTACTAAACCATACAAAGACCTGTATTCTTTTGATTCCAGCAAGGTCAAATGATTAGGCCTAATTAAAGATTTGTGTGTTAACTTGTCACAAATTCCTGCTAAGAGTCTAGTAATGGATATAGTGGTAGCTTAAATTCCCCCTAAATATGGCATGCTTTTATCTAGATCATGGGGAGCCAAAATTCAAGGAAGCCTCCAAATGGACATGTCTTATGCCACCATCCCACTGTTTAACCAAACTAGAAGACTATACAGGGAATCCCACATGAAATACATGGTGAGCAACATAGATAGACCAAACAATTCTCCTATCTACTCCATCCATTCAGATTTGGATTCCTTTATCTTATATAATGAAGATGAAATCAGTCAACAAGAAAAGGAAAACAAAGGAGAATTTAGTCTGCCAGAACAAACAAATTTTCCATTGATTCAAGAAAATAACAGTCCAGATTTTAGCATCCTTGAATAGCAGAAAGAAAATGAAAGAGAAATTGAAATACCTTGGAAAATAAACTTTGATGGCTCTTGTAGCCAAATAAGTGCAAGAGCTAGTGTATGGATACAAAACACAAACAGAGGATTCTCCTACAAACTGGATTTTCCATGCACAAACAATATTGTTGAGTATGAAGCCCTCCTTATTGGCCTACACTTACTCAAAGATTTAGGAGCCAAAAGAATATCAGTCCAAGTGAATTCTGAGCTAATTATCAGATAGATTAAAAGGGAGTATTCAACCAAAAACCCAAAACTCAGAGAATATAGGAACGCTGCCCTTTATCTCCTGAAAATTTTTGAAAAATATGAACTCATTTTCATCCCAAGAGCCAAAAATCATCTAGCAAATGAACTTTCCTTTGCTGCTAGTAATTTCCAAATACCAGAGACCAATAAAAAATTTGATGTAAAGGTAAAAAAACAGACCTGCAGTAACCGAAAATGAGGATTATTGGCACGTATTTGAAGGAGACAAACACATAAATGATTTTCTGCAATCAGAGAATGAATTTTCCATACCAACACCTATTTCAAGCCATGAGGAAAAAAATTTTAATGAAGAAAAAAATACCTGAAACAACGTTCTCTTTTTCTGCTGATATAAACCATTTTGAACATCCATTTACAGCAAAAACAATTGACAGTACAGACCAGAAATACCTGGAATTTTTACAATGTAAAAGTGATACAATTCCAAGAGGTCTTACACCATTAGAATAGCTTTTCGATTTCAATGATGTAGCCAAAGAACCAAGAATGAAGCCTATAGAAACAGACATAGAAGAACATAGCATAGGCAGCCCAGCAGAACCCAAAATGATCAATTTGTCTAGCACTCTCCCAGCACATATTAAACAACAATACATAGACCTATTCAAAGAATTTAAAGATGTATTTGCATGGGGATACAAGGATTTAAAGTCATATGATACTAGCATCATTCAACACAAGATTCCTCTTAAGGGAAATCAGAAACCTTTCAAACAAAAACTCAGGAGGATAAACCCTCTTTTATTGCCTTTAGTTGAGAAAGAAATTAATAAAATGTATGAGGCTGGTATCATAGTTCCTATTAGGTATTCAGAATGGGTGTCCAACTTAGTATCTGTTAGGAAAAATACTGGAGAAATTAGGCTTTGCATTGATTTCAGGAATCTAAATAGAGCCTCCCTAAAAGACAATTATCCCTTGCCAAAAATGGATCATATACTTCAAAGGGTGGTTGGGTCTAAAATAATTTCACTATTGGATGGGTTTTCAAGTTACAATCAGGTTTTAGTACTCCCAAGTGACCAACTTAAAATTTCTTTTACTACACCTTGGGGTACATTCATGTATGTCAAAATGCCATTTGGTTTAATGAATGCAGGGGCCACCTTCCAAAGGGCCATGGACATAGCCTTCTCAGAAGACATAGGCTATTTTATAATTATTTACCTTGATGACATTATTTTTTTCTCTAAAACTGATGAAGAACACTTGATTCATTTGAGAAATGTAGGATATATGGCTTATCTTTGAATCCCAAAAAGACACTCTTTGGTCTCCAATAAGGAAAACTTCTTGGCCACATTATTTCTGAAGAGGGAATCAAATTAGACCCTAAAAGGATTGATGGCATATTGAAGATCATTCATCCTAGAAACCTTAAGGAATTACAATCTTTCATTGGGAAGATAAATTTTTTAAGGAGATTCATCCCCAACCTTGCTGAGCTATTGAGAAATATCACAAACATGCTTAAGAAAGAGGTAGGTGTTAAATGGACAATATAGGCTAGACAATCATTTGAACTAGTGAAACAAGATTTAACTCAAACACCAATTCTTATTAGTCCTGATTTCACCAAATATTTTTATATCTTTTCCTTTGCATATGAACATACAATAGCTACAGTATTGCTACAAAAAAATGATATGGGGCATGAAAAACCAATATCCCTTTTTAGTAAGGCTTTAAGAGATGCTCCACTCAAGTATAACATCATGGAGAAACAAGCCTTAGCCTTAGTAAAAGCATTGAAAGACTTCAGAGTCTATATTCTGCATTCTCACATCATTGCTTTTGTTCCACACATAGTTTTCAAGGATATTATAAGTCAAGACCCTGATGGTAAAACGGGAAAATGGATTGATATTATTCTATAATATGACTTAGAAATCAGGCCTACCAAACTAATCAAAGGGCAAGGATTAGCTAAAATCATGGCTGAGTCAAACTTCCATGCACTTGATATGAACATGGTTGATGTCTTAGAAGAAATAAAGGAATGCACATCTCCATTCATTGAAGAAATATTTGTGAATTCACCTTGGTATGCTGATATCATATATGTGTTGCTTTACCTGAATGCCCCCCCTTCTTTGTCCAAAACTAAAGCTAGGTTTTTGAAACAGAAGGATTTAAATTATTGCATATTAGATGGGGTTTTATATTGGAAAAATGTTGTTGGAATATTGCTTAAGTGCCTGCTTGAGGTTGATGTAGGAAAAATCATGCATGAACTGCATGAGGGAGAATGTGGAGGACATCTATATTGGAAAACCACAACAAAAAAAATCCTTAGATCTGGTTACTATTGGCCCACCCTTTTCCCAGATGCTTAGAAACTTGTCATGTCTTGGCATAAGTGTCAAACTTTTGATGGCAAAAGAAAACTCTTACCCCTACCCTTACATCCCATCATTGTTGAGGCTCCTTTTCAACAATGGGGCTTGGACTTCATTGGGGAAATTCACCCATCTTCTCTACCCCAACATAAGTGGATCCTCACTGCCACTAATTACTTCACCAAGTGGATATAACCAATACCCTCTAGGAATGCTACTGACTCTATCATTATCAAGTTCCTTGAAACCAACATACTATTCAAATTTGGTTGTCCAAGAAAAATTATCACAGACAATGCTGTTGCCTTCAAATCCAAGAAAATGGTTGACTTATGCTATAAATATCATATTATAATAGGTCATTCCACTGCCTACTGTTATTCATCAGTATTTTTGCATTTTTTGATGACTAGATTCCTTGGCTGAGTTTTTTAGAAGCTAATCTCAATCTGTCAATTTGTCATCCAGAAAACACCTCAAACAAATTTTTGTCTTCCTACCCCTCCTTTTCAGCCTATGATGAGAATAGTCTTCAGTTCCCCTACCTATCACAATTCAGCAAAGCCTTCCTATCTATAGCTATCATAAGTTGGTCTCTCTACCATCAAAATCCCTTGTTTTTCATACAACCCACTGTCCAAGATTTGACAAAGTAACTACCCCTCAATCCCTGATCATCTTGTCATGGGATAACCTACTCATGCCTAAGAAGCCATTCAAAAGCTGTGACAAATTCTGTAGGTCTAGGTGGTGGTGTTTTAGGGAAAACTCCTTCCCATTGGTTGACTTATGCTATAAATATCATATTATAATAGGTCATTCCACTGCCTACTATTAGTCATCAGTATTTTTGCATGTTTTGATGACTAGATTCCTTGGCTGAGTTTTTTAGAAGCTAATCTCAATCTATCAATTTGTCATCCAGAAAACACCTCAAATAAATTTTTGTCTTCCTACCCCTCCTTTTCAACCTATGATGAGAATAGTCTTCAGTTCCCCTACCTATCACAATTCAGCAAAGCCTCCCTATCTATAGTTGTCATAATTTGGTCTCTCTACCATCAAAATCCCTTGTTTTTCATACAACCCACTGTCCAACATTTGACAAAGTAACTACCCCTCAATCCCTAATAATCTTGTCATGGGATAACCTACTCATGCCTAAGAAGCCATTCAAGAGCTGTGACAAAGTCTGTAGGTCTAGGTGGTGGTGTTTTAGGGAAAAATACTTCCCATTGGTTGACTTATGCTATAAATATCATATTATAATAGGTCATTCCACTGCCTACTATTAGTCATCAGTATTTTTGCATGTTTTGATGACTAGATTCCTTGGCTGAGTTTTTTAGAAGCTAATCTCAATCTATCAATTTGTCATCCAGAAAACACCTCAAATAAATTTTTGTCTTCCTACCCCTCCTTTTCAACCTATGATGAGAATAGTCTTCAGTTCCCCTACCTATCACAATTCAGCAAAGCCTCCCTATCTATAGTTGTCATAATTTGGTCTCTCTACCATCAAAATCCCTTGTTTTTCATACAACCCACTGTCCAACATTTGACAAAGTAACTACCCCTCAATCCCTAATAATCTTGTCATGGGATAACCTACTCATGCCTAAGAAGCCATTCAAGAGCTGTGACAAAGTCTGTAGGTCTAGGTGGTGGTGTTTTAGGCAAGACTATTTTAAGCCAAAAACCCTATTTGTCATCATCATGTCAGCCATCATTTTCTTCTCACCCAACAAACAAAACCCTGGTCTATCCTTAGGTCACACACCACAAAATATTGCTTTGTCTCTTTTAAGCAGTGCTCACAAGTGTTCAAATCAGGAAAAGAGAAAGAGTTTCCCTGTCTGAAGAAAGATGATCAAGTGAACTTTCAAGCATTACCATCATGTTATATCAACAAAGGCTTTCAGTGATCAAAATCATTTCATCAATGCATCTCTGCAGGGGTGCTAGGATAAATGGCACAAATCAGTTTTGGGCAAGGGAACATTTCAAGGAACAGCTCCAAGTAAAAAAGAACAGTTGACTATTTTAAGGACTAAGGGAAATACAGAGTTTAAAGAGAAGAGCACATACAAGATCCATCCCTATAAGTCAAAACACAAAAAATGTCAAAAAACCTCCATCAGGGCAAAAGAGTACAAAAGTTAGAAAAATACTTCCTCCAGTGCTTCAGGTCAATTACAATGGAATTTGTTCCCAAAAGTATGGGCCAGCTCTCAAAATCAGTCTCATAAAACCAAGAGTGACAGTCTTTTGGAAAAAGGCCTCTAGCAGACTAGGCATCATAATGAAAAGTGTAAAAGGAACAGCTGTCTTTTTATCCTACTTTAACCTAGCCTCTAAAAAAATTCAAGGAAAACTTCATCATAAAAAGAGCTAAAGGCCAATACCAATAAAATGCTATTTCCAAGATAGGCACAGTAGACGTTTATCAGTTGGAAGTGCATTACTTGCTCATGTTTTTCAAAGTGAAATGCTATAAAAAGGCATGTCTCAAAGCAAAGTAGACTAAAGGTAAGCTAAGGTTAAGTATTAAGGCCTCCTTCATGATAAGTAGAGGGCCCACAGATAACTGGTTCAAAAAAAATTTCAATGGTAGCAGGGATGAAAGAAAAATTTGTGTTTATAGTGTCTTTTTCAATCATGAGTAGAAGGCAAAAGCACTAAGTTTTCAAGAAGCCTCCTTCATAAATAAGTAGATGGCACTCAGTTGGTTTAAAGGTTTTTTTTGGTAAAGTAAAAGAACACAGTGGCTTTAATAAACCTAGGTAGTTGCATCTTGCATTACCTCCTCCTAAGGATAAACAGAGAACATTCCTCATGAATCTAATCACATTTTTTGGTCTAAAGTTTCAAAGTGATATGGTGAAATAAACGCATAGGTTACAGATAAGATGTCACATAGAAAAAAATGAAAATTTTGTTTGAATATATTCAAGAGTAAAAAATGGAAAAGATCACATTTTGCCCCTAAATGGTCTATTCAAAGCAACAGAGAAAACACATATGAAAATACCTCCTTCACATCATAAACATAGCATTTACATAATGGTGTTGAGAGGCTGCAGTAGTGGTGTTTATGTGAGCCTTTTTTAGATGATAAGGACAAGGTCATAGTTTTGAGGAAAGCTTTCTTAACAAACAGAGCTTGGATGCATAAAAGTTGAAACCTAAAAGTATCAAAAAAGTGCCCAGAAAGTGTTTTGAAAGGACCTCCTTCACTAATGAGCAGAGATAAACACATCATGGTTTAGAGAAGGGCAGCTTAAAGGATATAAAGAAGTTGGTGAAAGGTAGCCTCTTTCTTCAAACATTAACACAACCATCATAAAGGGTTTCATTTCCAAAATAAAAAAGGGTGCCCACCTTGTTTTTCCAAAAAACACAAAGGAAAAAAATGAAAAATCACCAAAGGCAGAGAAAGAAGCATTCAAAATCATTTTAAAAATAAAATAAAAAGGATATATAAAAGCTCTCAAAGTGGAAGTTTACTTTCTATTGTGAAAACGGATAAAAGAGGAACGATTTTTCAAACCCTGGGCAAGTAGTTTGCAAATTTTTTAAGACGCAATGCGCCTATGGCAAGACGCGACATGCCTATAGCATCTCTCTAAAGAATTTTTCACGCCACATGACGTGCCTATGTTCTTCGACCGACCTGGCCCACCTGGCATTCAGCAGGCGCCCAGCGCCCGACCCGACAGCACCAACAGTGGCATGCAGGTGCTACGCGACTGTGCACAGGAGCATAGCACCTCTCAAGAGGCCTCCAATTCACCACAAATCGAATTTTTTGCAAAGGGAATTCATCTCCAAAAGCAGCCAACACATTTTCAAGAGGTATTTCTTGTTTTCCTCACCTAAGTCTTTGATTTTGAGAGGTGTTAGAATCAATTTTATTAAGAAAAAGACACACTGTAATAAAGGGGAAAACATAGTTTGTTCTCAAAACTGTCATGTTTACTACGAGACAAAAAGACAGTGATTGAGGAAAAGCACCTATTGTTAGTTTACAGATCTTGTTTGGTGTAAGAGGATAAAAGACAAAACTCAATTATTTCAAAGAAGAAAAAGCACAGTTCTTAAGAAGGAAACTTATTTCATTAAAAAGAACTCATTTTCTAGTTAAGAAAGAAATACAGTGTTAAACCCTTGGTTAAATTGAGAGGGGGGGGGGTGAATTAGTTTAACACATACATGGACTTTTAATACTTTTCTTTTAAAACTTATTTACACCTTCACTTCATGATCAACTTAATATGTGAGTAATCTTAGAATGTGAGCAGCAAGCATTAATATAATGTACCAACAGACTTAATATGACAGTATCAAGTATTAAGCAGATTAGATAAACCATATCAACACATAAACATCATGCACAGAGACACCAGATATAAGTGGAAACCCATAAAGGGAGAAAACCACATCTTATTATTGTTGTGATGCAAACACAAGCTCCAACTCCCTCTCACCACTGATTTTCTGTAGGCACCAACCTACAGGAGGCTCCTACCTCAGTCAGCTACAACTGACATCTATCAAGCTACAACTTGATAGGGAAGCTCCAACTTCCTTGCTATTTCAAAAAGAAACATTTGCTGATTTACCTTGGATATCAGCTCTGTTCTGTACCTTTGATTTCTTTTACTATACTCTGATCTTCATATCTGCTTGATTATTTCTTTTTCCTTCAATTCTGCATTCTCTTCTCTTTTATCAATTTACTCAAAGAAATGTCCTATGTCAACTTTACAGTGGGATTTTATCTTTCTCCAGAGACTTGCCAATTACATCACAAACAATATAAACAGTTAAAACTTTCATTCAATTATAGTATATATTTTGAATAGCACTCCTCTCTTTTTTCTTTTCCATACTCAATCATCCCAACACCACTCTCTTTTTTGTTTTCTCTTTTATTCAGTTCCCTGTTCATTGTAGTTATATAATTGTTGTATGTACAACTTCCTTTTAATCAAACATAAAATAACTCTCGACGTTTTTATAAAAACCTTTTTAACAACACGGATATATCAGTACTCACCACCTTTATCATGAACCATCAACAATATAACCTTTGGTTTCGTATTTACAAGAAACACTTTGACTCATTAATAAAACACATATCTACTCCCCAATCAAAGGTTTTATAACCTTCTTAATACACCTTGGGTTTTATATTAATGAACAATCAACGCTAATCTCTGATAGATTTGGGCCCCACAGGTCTTAAACCCTTCTGCTCTATTTTCCGATGCGCTTAATCGCAACTTGAATACTCCCGATGCGATGACTTATTGTTCTTTATTTTTCTGATGCGATGTATTACTGTTCACTCAATTGTGCCGATGCAATGAATGGTTTGCTTTGATGCGAAACTTAAGCATGTATAAATCATAGTTCATAATCCCATCGGGTCTAGAACTCTAATTGCAATTGCAATCTGTTGTTAACCTGTTCCGCTGTCGATTTTCCGATGCGATTGGGTAAGGGTCCCACTAGCTATCAAATCTCTAGAACTCAAACATATATGAATCGTTGTTTAAACCATATCGGGTCCGGAACTTCAATCGCAATCGCAACTTCTATTGTCATGTTCCGCTGCCAAGTTTTTCTCCGATGCAATTCACACAGGTCCCACAAGGTTAATAAAAGCTCTTCTGTCCATTCTATTTATCATAAAGTATGCATTTTCCAATGATTTAAAGCCAACATTTCTCATCGGGCCCATGCTGCATTGCTCCCTACCTTTATATATTGCGCACCATATAAATATATATATGGTTTGGACCTTTGCATATAAGGCGCAACATGAATAAGGCGCTGCATATATGTAGTCGTCTGCTTTCGCTTCAATGTATCCTCCAGCTGGGGTAATGAATCTTGGAATAATATATAGGGGGGTCCCACAAAGGTTAATAACCTCTTTTGCCCATTCGGTTTATTATAATGATCCATGCCTTGGAATATAAACTTCGACTTTGATTAAACCCAACTTCCGACGATAATAACCTCGGCGTTTTCATCAGGCGTAATGTATCCACATATATATATATATATATATATATAATGTTAAGACTTATAAATAAACCTTGGCATAGCTTAAGTCCCAGCACTAACCTTTATAATGTTCGGGTCCCAGCATTTAACATACCTTTGTGTAGCTTCGATCACAATCCAACGGTTATAAGCCTGTCACGCTGCTTCAGCTGATCCGACAGATATCGCTTGCCTTAAATGCAGTAAAAATAATGCGCGATGTGAGTGGTTTTCCAAAATCACTCGAGGCCACGTGTCAGACAGCGTATGGAATCGCTCTGAAATCTTGAATACCACTTGCCCGACGAAGGCGGTGCGATGAAAACCGGAAACCCGCCTTTAATGTTCACTCCGCTCGTGGTTCTGCTTCTGCTCATAATTCCGTTCCGTTTTCGTTGTATATAATCTCGGTTCAAACTATGTTATATATAAACCCGTCTTGTTTTCGTTATATGCCTCAACATGGCACTTCCGCTTATTATAACGCACATTTCCACTAACACACAGGTTTATTCCCAATCCTCTGTAAACATTTCACTGCTTTGATAACGGCTCTGCTTATGCTGCTCTGTCTCTGCCTCTACTTTCATTGTGCCTCTGCTTCTCGACCTCTTCCTCTACTGTTCGACCGTTTCATCTCTTCCTTTGTATTTGCTGCCTCTGCTGCTGTCCTTTTCTTGTCTCTACATCTGCTACATTCTTTGCCATCAATGACAACATTTCCAATAGTCTCCACCTTTGGAATTAATGGCAATACACTTTCTCTGTTTTCCTTTTAGGATCCTTTATCCTGTTTCTTTCTCTTCCTCCCCCTTTGACATCAATGGCAAGGGGTTGCTCATCTCTTAGTGTAGATTATATCCTTTTGATCCTGAGGACCTGTTTCATGCTTCCCTTACTGGCTGATCTCCCCCTGGAATGATATTTTCATTTCTTTTCTCCCCCTGAAACTATGTTTTCTCTTCATATCAGATAGTAGCATCTATGGATACTACCCCTAGTCTATCTCTCAAATATTCAAATGGTTCTCTAGCAAGAGTTTTGATAAATATATATGTTTTTGTTCTTTTGTTGGTACATACTCGAGTTTTACTATCTTTTAAACCACTTGTTCTCAGAGAAAATGATACTTGATTGGGATATGTTTATTTTTTGAGTGAAGCACAGGATTTTTAGATATACTTATAGCACTTGTATTATCACATTTGATTGAAATAGTTTCATCAATGCTTACCTTCATGTCTTGGAGGGTTTGCTTCATCCACATGACTTGTGTACAACATGCTACTGCTACTATGTATTCCGCTTCTGCTGTAGATAGAGAAATAAACGTTTGTTTCTTGCTTAGCCATGCCACCAGAATCTCTCCTAAATAGAATGCACCTCCACTTGTGCTTTTCCTGTCATCAACACAGCTGGCCCAATCTGCATCTATATATGCTGTCAAAATGAAGTTTTTTCCTTTTGGATACCATAGCCCATAATGTGCAATCCCTTGTAGATATCTAAATATTATTTTAATTTCTAGTAAGTGATTTTGTTTTGGTGCTGCTTGATATCTTGCCACCAGTCCTACAGCCAGCACAATGTTTGGTCTAGAAGCTATTAGTTATAACAGATTTCCAGCCATGGATCTGTAAATTTTTTGATCTACATCAGTTGTTCCATCATCTGCACAAAGCTTGCATCCAGTAATCATAGGAGTTGACACAGGTTTGCAGTCTTCCATTTTAAATCTTTTCAGCATCTCTTTTAAGTATTTTTCTTGTGAGATAAATGTGCATGTGCTCTTTTGTTGAATTTGTAGTCCTAGATAGAAGGTAAGCTCTCCAATCATAGACATTTCAAATTCTGATTTCATCTCTTCAGCAAATCATTTTTTTAACTCATCTTTGTTGCTTCCAAACATGATATCATCTACATACACTACTACAATCAAAAGTTCATCTTCATTTTCTTTTATGTACAAGTTGTTGTCTACTCCCCCTTTCTTGAACCCTTGTTTTTGAAAGTATTTGTCCAGCCTTGAATACCATGCTCGAGGAGCTTGTTTCAGCCCATATAATTCTTTCTTTAATCTGCAAACATAGTCTATATTAATTGTTAAGGAAAACCCTTATGGTTGCTCCATGTAGACTTCTTCCTCTAAATCTCCATTCAGGAAGGCAGACTTCACATCCATTTGATACACCTTGAAGTCATGATAGCAAGAAAAAGCTAAAAAAAGTCTGATAGCTTCCATTCTAGCTACAAGGGAAAATGTTTCATCATAATCAAGTCCTTCAACCTGTGAATATCCCTTGCTCACAAGTCTAGCTTTATTTCTGATTACATGTCCTTGTTCATTCATCTTATTTTTGAATACCCATTTTGAGCCAATGACATTTTCTCACTGGGTCTTGGAATTGGTTCCCAAGTGTTGTTCTTCTCAATTTGGTCCAATTCTTCATTCATGGCATTCACCCAATGTTTGTCTTTGTTGGCTTCTTAAAACTTCTTTGGCTCTATTTGTGACAACATTGCAAGGTATACCTCTTCAGTCTGTTCAGTTAGTTGTCTTCTTGTCTGTACACCTACACTCTTGTCCCCAATGATTTGATATTATGGATGGTTCTTCTGAATGTATCTTGAGGAGATTTTTGATCTTAGATTTGTATCTTCTATTGGCTTGTTTATTTCATCATAATCTTGATTCTCTTCTTCATAAACTTCTGGAGGATTGCTGCAATCTGTACTTCTTAACTTGTCTGATAGTTCTTCATCAAATCTTACATCAATACTTTCTACAATTTTGTGAAGTATTTTGTTGTAGCACCTGTAACCTTTAATCTTAGATGCATATCCTAAGAATATTCCTTCATCTGATCTTGCATCAAACTTTCCCATATTTTCATCATTATTTTGTATAAAACACTTACTTCCAAAAACTCTAAAATGCTTGATTGATGCAAGCTTACCAAGCCATAATTCATAAGGAGTCTTGTCACTATAAGGTCTTAAATGAGTTTTTTTAAGGATATGCACAGCTGTGTGTAATTATTCTGCCCAAAAGGTTTGAGGAATGTTACTTTCTTGCATCATGGCTCTGGCAATCTGTTGTACAGGCATGTTCTGTCTCTTTGCCACTCCATTTTGCTGAGGTGTTCCTGCAATTGTGAACTGTTGCTTTATCCCATGCTCATTGCACACGTCTGCAAAATTATAATCTGTAAATTCACCTCCTCTGTCTAATCTGATGCACTTTAGCTTGCATCCTATTTGATTTTCTACCAAAGCCTTGAATATTTTGAATTTATCAAATGCTTCTGATTTTTGCTTGAGAAATGCAACCCATGTCATTCTAGAAAAATCATCTATTATTAGCATGAAATAGGATTCTCCACTTGGTGTTTTAGTTCTCGAAGGCCCACACAGATCCATGTGAACAAGTTAAAGAGGTCTGCTTGTAGATAGCTTCTCTTTGGTTTTAAAGGATGTACAGGTCTGCTTACCTAGCTAACAGGATTTACATATTGTATTTGAAGGCTTTTTGATGACTGGCATATCTCTGACTGCATTCTTTTTTCTTAGACTTATGATATGATCAAAGTTTAGGTGTCCCAATCTCCTATGCCATAACCAAGACTCCTCAAATTTGCTAAGATGACATGCTTCATTTTCTTCTTTTACTAGATAGACATTGCTTTCCGTTCGAACACCTTTGATCAGGGTTTTTCTAGTGGTGCTTGATCTTACTTCACAGTCTTGAGCTCTAAAATGAACTTCACAGCCTTTATCACACATTTGACTAACACTCAATAGATTTTCTTTCAGCCCATCCATAAATAGTACATCCTGGGCTTTTCCTCTACCATTTTCTAGACTGACTGAGCCTCTTCCTTTAATCTTTCCTGCTTTATCATTGCCAAAAGTAACATTTCCAGATTTCTTTTCATCAAAGGTTATAAACTTGCTTCTATCTCCTGACATATGCTTTGAGCAACCGTTGTCCAAATACCATTGGCTTTTTAGATCTTGAGCTATTAGGTCCAAGTCACATTTATTCACTTTCTTTTTCCACTGCAAGCATCCTCTAGTTTGGTACCTTTTCTGAGATGATGAACCATATTCTCTCAGAGGACATTTGGAAGACATATGTTCACTTTTATTTCATACACAGCATTTGAATATATCTTTAGTAGAATTATAAGTAGAAGTAAACTCTCCCTGATTCATAAACCTCCTTGAGGTTTTGAACATCAGTCTTTTTCCATATTTTCTGCATTTTATGATTTTATGGCCAAATTCATTACAATAAAAACAATATCCATAAAAAAAAATTGCATACCTGATAAAAGGTTGTCTTCTCCATTTTCCTGCTTGAGTAAAAAATTTTACTGTTTGCATCCTTTGTTGGTTTGTACTTACTCTTCTTGTATGAAAATATGCAGCAATATGTCCCAATTTGTGACAGGCATAACAAGTGGCATTTTTTATAGGAGGAAAAAATCTCCTTTGATAACTTCCAAATTTGGCATATTCAGGAGTATACGAGCATTTTTCAATTGACAATTTATTTACTTCATCCTTTGTCATTTGAGCTTCCTCCTGGTTTTTATCTACTTTATTGCAGGATTCTTCTTCCTTTGAAAACTTCTAGGCTGCTTGGATATTCTCACCTTATTTTACAAAAATAATATTGTTGTTTCTTTTTCTTTTCCTTTGCTTGATTCTCCTTCATAACCTATCCCAGTTTTTATCAGAGGAGATCTTTGAGCATCTAGAATCTCATTTAACTTATCAGAGCTTGTTATTTGAGAAGTGTCTATTTTCCTCTGGCCATTTTCTAATTTCTTCCTTAAGCAAACTACTTCTTCTTCCAACTTCTCTTGTTCCTGAGTTTTATCCTTGATCTGATTAAGTAAAATATCCTCTATCTTCTTGGCTTCTTCAAGCTCTACTTTCAACTGAATGAGAGCTTCTGAATTTTTTTCCTCTCTCACGTATTTGAGAAGAATGTCTTTCTATTTTTTGCACTTTAGTTTTAGTTTGTCAATTTCCTCCAAGGCACTTCTTAGCTCCCCCTCAAGGTCCACTTCACCTTCTTCCTCATCTTCTAAAAAAAATTCTTCCAGCTCTTCTATAGCCATCAAAACAAATTTTGATGTTCCTTCTTCACTTGAGAATTCAGCTGAGTCTTTTGTTGCACTGTTGTCTTGCTGAGCATAGAAATATTTTCTATTGAATCTCTTCCCTTTCTGCCAGTTCTTAGATATGGTCTTCTCTGATTCCTGAGCCTGATTCTTTGTTTTCTTATAAGGAAATTTAGAAGCATAGTTCCAACTCTTCCACAATTGAAACATTTAAATGGAAGTTTACCTTTATACTTACTTGAGCCTTTATCCAACTTCCTGATAAATTTAGCCTCTTCTTCATCAGAACAAGAGCATATATCTTCTTTTTCTTCTTTCTTCTTCTCTTCCTTAAAAGTTTCCTCCCTTACATTTGACTTTCTCTGCAGCAGTCTCATCTCATAAGTTGTTATTTTTCCAAGAAGTTGGTTCATGGTTAAGGTTTCCCAATCTGTCGTTTCTTCTATGGCAGAGACCTTGGGATTAAAGCTAGATGGAAAAGATCTTAGGATCTTTTGAACAATTACACATTCTTGCATGGTTTCACCTAGTGCTTTCATATTATTGACAATTTCTGCAACCCTCAAAAAGAAACTAGCAATATCTTCATCATCATTCATCTTTAAATTTTCAAACTGGACTCTATAGACTTGAAGTTTAGCTGTCTTCACCTTTTTATCTCCCTCATGAATATTTTCTAGATTTTCCCACATTTCTTTGGCAGTCTCACTGTGCATTACTTTGATGAATTCTGCCTCACACAATCCATTCAAGATTGCATTCATTGCCTTTGCATTAGCCACAAAATCTTGTTTTGCCTCTTTCTCTGAGACATTTTCCTTAGAGTCATATCCAAATTCCACAGCAGCCCAAACTTCTATTCCTAAGGACATTATGTATGTTCTCATTCTGATTTTCCAGAAGGCGTAATTTGCACCAGTGAAAAAAGGGGCTTTTTTCGTCGAGGATCCTTCTTGACTAGCCATCCCAAGAACCTAGGATCTCCTTTCAGTTGTTAAACTGCTACAAAAAGGAACCTGCTCTGATACCAATTGTTGAACTCTTAGTTAAACTAAGAGAGGGGGGGGGTGAATTATTTTAACACATACATGGACTTTTAATACTTTTCTTTTAAAACTTATTTACACCTTCACTTCATGATCAACTTAATATGTGAGTAATCTTAGAATGTGAGCAGCAAGCATTAATATAATGTACCAACAGACTTAATATGACAGCAGCAAGTATTAAGAAGATTAGATAAACCATATCAACACATAAACATCATGCACAGAGACACCAGATATAATTGGAAACCCATAAAGGGAGAAAACCACATCTTATTATTGTTGTGATGCAAAGGCAAGCTCCAACTCCCTCTCACCACTGATTTTCTGTAGGCACCAACCTACAGGAGGCTCCTACCTCAGTCATCTACAACTGACATATATCAAGCTACAACCTGATAGGGAAGCTCCAACTTCCTTGCTCTTTCAAAAAGAAACATTTGCTGATTTACCTTGGACATCAACTCTGTTTTATACCTTTGATTTCTTTTACTATACTCTGGTCTTCATATCTGCTTGATTATTTATTTTTCCTTCAATTCTGCATTCTCTTCTCTTTTATCAATTTACTCACAGAAATGTCCTATTTCAACTTTATAGTGGGATTTTATCTTTCTCCAGAGACTTTCCAATTACATCACAAACAATATAAATAGTTAAAACTTTCATTCAATTACAGTATATATTTCGAATAGCACTCCTCTCTTTTTTCTTTTCCATACTCAATCATCCCAACACCACTCTCTTTTTTGTTTTCTCTTTTATTCAGTTCCCTGTTCATTGCAGTTATATAACTGCTATATGTACAATTTCCTTTTAATCAAACATAAAATAACTCTCAGCGTTTTTATAAAAACCTTTTTAACAACACGGATATATCAGTACTCACCACCTTTATCATGAACCATCAACAATATAACCTTTGGTTTTGTATTTACAAGAAACGCTTTGACTCATTAATAAAACACATATCTTCTCCCCAATCAAAGGTTTTATAACCTTCTTAATACACCTTGGGTTTTATATTAACGAACAATCAACGCTAATCTCTAATAGATTTGGGCCCCACAGATCTATAAACCCTTCTGCTCTATTTTCTGATGCGCTTAATCGCAACTTGAATACTCCCGATGCGATGACTTACTGTTCCTTATTTTTCCGATGTGATGTATTATTGTTCACTCAATTGTGCTGATGCGATGAATGGTTTGCTTTGATGCGAAACTTAAGCATGTATAAATCATAGTTTATAAGCCCATCGGGTCCGGAACTCTAATCGCAATTGCAATCTGTTGTTAACCTGTTCCGCTGTCAATTTTCCGATGCAATTGGGTAAGGGTCCCACTAGCTATCAAATCTCCGGAACTCAAACATATATGAATCGTTGTTTAAACCATATCGGGTCTGGAACTTCAATCGCAATCGCAACTTCTATTGTCATGTTCCGCTGCCAATTTTTTCTCCGATGCGATTCATATCGGTCCCACAAGGTTAATAAAAGCTCTTCTGTGCATTCTATTTATCATAAAGTATGTGTTTTCCAATTATCTAAAGCCAACATTACTCGTCAGGCCTACGCTGCATTGCTCCCTACCTTTATATATTGCACACCGTATAAATATATATATGGTTTGGACCTTTGCATATAAGGCACAACATGAATAAGGCGTTGCATATATATAGGTGTCTGCTTACGCTTTAATGTATCCTCCAGCTGGGGTAATGAATCTTGGAATAATATATGGGGGGGTCCCACAAAGGTTAATAACCTCTTCTGCCCATTTGGTTTATTATAATGATCCATGCCTTGGAATATAAACTTCGACTTTGATTAAACCCGACTTCCGGCGATAATAACCTCGGCCTTTTCATTAGGCTTAATGTATCCATATATATATATATATATACATCCTTCCTAACTCAAATGTTAAGACTTATAAATAAACCTTGGCGTAGCTTAAGTCCCAGCACTAACCTTTATAATTTTCGGGTCCCAGCATTTAACATACCTTTGTGTAGCTTCGATCATGATCCAACGGTTATAAGCCCATCACGCTGCTTCAGCTGATCTGACAGATATCGCTTGCCTTAAATGCAGGAACAATAATGCGCGATGTGAGTGGTTTTCTGAAATCACTTGAGGCCACGTGTCAGACAGCGTATGGAATCGCTCTGAAATCTTGAATACAACTTGTCTGACGAAGGCGGTGCGATGAAAACTGGAAACCCGCCTTTACTGTTCACTCCGCTCGTGGTTCCACTTCTGCTCACAATTCCGTTCCATTTTCGTTGTATATAATCTCAATTCAAACTATGTTATATATAAACCCATCCTGTTTTCATTATATGCCTCAACACGGCACTTCCACTTTTTATAACGCACATTTCCACTAACACACAGGTTTATTCCCAATCCTCTGTAAACATTTCACTTCTTTGATAATGACTCTGCTTCTGCTGCTCTGTCTCCTTTCTCTATCTCTGCCTCTGCTACTCGACCTTTACCTCTACTGTTTGACCGTTTCATCTCCTCCTCTGTATTTGCTGCCTCTACTGCTATCCTTTGCCTGTCTCTACATTTGCTGCCTTCTTTGCCATCAATGACAACATTTCCAACATACAGTGCTGAAAGAAGAGTTCTATTTTTTAGTTCATTTGAAGGACCTGTTTTGGTAAGAGAGTGAAGGAAATTCAAAGCAACTATGCCTCCAAAGAAGGTCAGCAAGGGTGGATTTCACAAAAGTTTTGAGCCTATTACAACTCAGGAAATAAATTACTCCCCTTCAGTTCTTTTCAACTTTCATGAGGTAGGGTGCCTTGATTTTTTCCAAAAAATCTAGGACATCACCAATCACCCTCCCTTGACACAATTTTTTGCCCTGGGGTTGCAAGGAAAACATGTTCACATAGCAGGCCTTGATTTTTTTCTCACTCCTAGGTCTGTGTCAAGGGCCACCAAGATTCCCTATCTTGGTGAGAAATGGTTCAAACAAGCCTATTTGGACCTAGAACACTAAAAGCCCTTCTTGAAACCAGCTTACCAAAATGAATGCAAAGCTATTTTCCCTTTTTCTCATCTATTGAACAGTATTGTGCCCCTTATGAAAACCATCATGAGATATTTCACATGTGAGGGGAGATATTCTTGAGTTTATTCCTACCATATCAGAATGCTGATGCATTTCACTCGGACTCAGCTGCTGAATCTCCCTTTCTTCCTCTACAAAAGCATAGACAAGATGTCCTCCCTTGTCCAAAAGAGACCTCCTGCTCAACAAAAGGCTAGTCTTTTCCATCATTCTCTCATCAAAATCATTATCCTTCACCAACTTGAAAAGAAAGGAGTTTCTTGGGAGACTTTCATTTCTCATCCAGATTTTACTACTGCCTCTTCATCTCATGACCCATCTCATATGTCCTCCTCACCCTCCACTCACTATGTCTCCTCTTCACCTATTCAATCTACCCCTCAAAATAAAACATCACCCATGATTGATAGTGAAAAACAACAATCTTATGAAAGCAGGTATGAAGTTAGTGATGATGAGGAACATAGTGATACTCAGCAAAGTAGTGAGGATGAAGAAAAAAGTAGCCTTAAACAGATCAGTGAAAATGAGCATGGGGACAGCCTACCCACAGCTAGTGATGATGAAGAACAAACTGAAGAACAGCAGGGTAGTGATGATGAGGAACATAACAGTCCTCAACAAAGTCATGAAAGAAATCAAAGGGATAGTGAAAAAAGTGCCTCCCAGCAAAGTAGTGACCATGGTAAGGGCAGCACACAAGAAGAAGTTCAATACATTGATGGTAAGGTTGGCAGCCTAGAACAATTTCAAAACAGTGAGGGAGGTCATAGCATACAAAAAACAAATAAGACAGTCATGATGAAGGCAGCCCTCAACAAATTCAAGACAGTGAGGAGGGTAAACAAGGCAATCCATAGACAGGCAGTGAAGATAGTCGAGCAGCAAAAAGGGATGATAAAGCTAATAGCCCTAAAAAACATACTCTAAAAATCACTGATGAGGTTGAAGGCAACATATATAGAGAGTTTCAAAACAGTGATAAAGGTATAGATGTCAGCCCTAAACAAACTCAAAACAGTGAGGAAAACAATGAAAAGGGTAGAAAAGCAAGTGATGATGGAGGCAGTAGTGTAAAGGATCAAGTTGAACAAGTGCTAGTGATGAAACCTCCTCTCTCTTCTCCTCAACACAGCCAAGAACATGTGCATGTTGCCTCTCCTAGGAAAGGGGCCATGATTCATTCCTCAAAAGCACCAAAGGCTAGAAACACCAAATCTACAAAGAAGAAAATCACTCCAGCAATGACTAGTAATGTCACTAGGGTGCTAAGAAGTAGAGGCAAACTGCCTAAGAAGAGTATTGTTGAATTTCCAAAGAGAACAAGAGCAAAGAAGTCTATCCAAATAAAGGGCAAAGAAAAAGTTAAACAGCAGGAGAGTAGCCATGAACAAGAAAGAGAGTTTGACATCATACAAATAGACAGTGATGTTGGAGATGATGAAGCCATAATCCTTGAGTCACTTTTGCAAAACAGAGAAGCCCAAATCCAAGACTTAGAAACTGATCTAGAAAGGTCAAAGGACCTCATACACTTTCTACAAATGCAAAATAGGCAGATGAGTGGGCTAATGGAAATCTATGAGGCCCGAGCATTCAAACACCAAAGGGACACATACAAAGCACAAGTCAAGCTTGAAGAGTATATGGGCGAATTTGATGATATTGAGGAAGAAGAGAAGCCAATAAGAAAAATGCCTAGGACTATGGGTCGTAGGAAAGCTTTGGAGAAACAGAGGGAAGAAGAAGCAGCCCTTGCTCGATCATATCCTCTCACACAATTGCTTGCCCAAGAGATAGAAAATGATAAAGAATCATGGCTTGAAAGAGCCAACAAGAATTTGGAAGAAAAATTAGACAAGGAAAACAAAGACTTGGGTTTGAAAAGCAAGATGACCTGGCATTACAAGAAATTGAACCAATTTGCCCGAAGAAAACTCAAAAGTGCTCAAGAAAGCCTCAAAACTACCCAAAGGAGGTGCTCGGTGAAAAAAGGGGAAAAAGACATATCTAGGCTTGAAATCTTGGCTTCATCTTCTTTTCATTCTTCTAAGAACCCATAAGGGGTTTTCTAACCAAAATTTAGCAAATTTTGACATGATCTTGTTCTTTGTGTTTTTTGGCCCGAATTGCACATTTTTCTAGGCGTTGCCATGTTTGCTAGGAGCATCCTCAACTCATGAAAGTCATTTTTTTGGATGTATTAAATTTGGGGTCATCTACTCACAAATTTTCAAATCAAAAGAAGGTGTTTTGGTCCCCCAAAGAGGCAAAAGTCAGTCACAATTCACCTTTCTGCCTCACATATCAACAGATGAGACCCTCCTGGGTTTTTTGACACAGTCAAGTTTTTTGAAGACGTACAGGGATCAGTTTAGGAAAAATCAAGTAGTTCCAGAAACAAGACATCCAGGGCTTACCAACGAGTTATCACAGGCCTTGTTTTGACATCAGGAAGTCCCTAAAAATTTATCTGCAAAACAGGCTTTTTTCTGTTGCTACGCTCCTGAAGCATTTTGGCTGAAAAGGCAGTTTTCTTAAGATAGCCATCCAAATGTGCGTTAAGATATTTTTAACCCTATGTCAAATATTTAAAGTCAATTTTATTTCTATTTTTAGCTTAAATGGATATTTTTGAAGATATTGTGTGCCTTGGGCTTTGCAAACCCTCAAGGACAAAATCAGATATTTGTATTAGGCCAATGGCCTTCTAGTTGCTCTAGGAGGGTTTCTTTCTCTTTGGTCTATATAATCCAAGAGGATTCATTATTACCAGAGGCTGAACTTGATGTTATAGAGAAAATACATAACATTATGTGCTTTGAATAAATACTTGTCTTATGAAGTGGATGATCTCTTGCTTGACTTTGATGGTGGAGGAGGATTGTATGTAAGATTTCATGGCTTGGTGAATGGTATTGTGTTCCTTATCTGTTATTTTTTCTTAGTTTATCATACATTTTTTCATGCTTCTTTCTTGCTATTGTTCAGTAAAGAATAATTTTGAGATATGCCCATGGAGGCACCTCAAATTTCCTGATTCATTACGGCTTTAATGTTTTCATCATTCTTGGTTATGTCAAAGAATTCTTAATTGCTCTTTGGTACCCTAAGTACTTGTTATCAGTTTCATTAATGGTTATTATGTATGCTGTCTAGTATGATTCACAGGATGCCCTGCTTACTCATAGCTAATCAAAACTCCATTACTGAAATCTCTCTCTGAATTATCGGTTGTCTTATATAATTCAAAGAGGTCTTGTTTCGATCTTTCCCTTTGTCCATGCTTTGCAGTCTTATTTCAAAGATTCCTGATAGCTCAAGTTATGAGGTTTAGGAGTTCCCTCTTCATAGATTGAGTTGTTTTTTTGTCTTATTTGTTTTCCCAAGAGTCTGAAGGTGATTTTCCCAAAGTTAGAGGGTCTTATACTTCTATGTGTCACTGGATTGTTTATTTTCTGCATTTATTAGTTTGAGTTTCATTCATAGTGATTAATGGTTAGCCCTACCACATGAATGCTTGCTGTTTATACTATTTATGCTTAAAATATCTTTGTCTTTCACAAACTTAATGTCCATATTATTTCACTTACATCCAAAGAATCCATTTATCTCGACCAAATCGGCCCTGCAGTAATACCTTGTCCATTGTTGAGACAGTCTCGACCTTTTTGACCCCATAGCCTAGTTGATCTAACAAACTTTTGATATATTTATCCTTTGATCATTTCCCCTCAAAAAACCCAAAACAAATAAACGTACTTAAAAACTAGCCTAAAATAAAATATATAAAAGTAAACAAGTTTACATCCTTTGCATAATAGAGAGAGCCCTCTCTGAGTCCAGGAAGGCTAGGTCTTAGGGCTCTAAAGCTTGGTCTGATGTTACCCTGTCATTTGGCTTGCCAATCTGCCAAATCACGGGACCATAACATAATGGCAATCACGGTGGGACATTTCTGAGTTAGTGACAATCTAAGTACACCTTAGGACTACAGAAATCCCTTATCTTCAAGAATATCTAGTGAATCAACCACCTCATCGCCACCATAATATAATGGCAATCACGGTGGGACCTACTGAGTACATAATAGTCTAGCAAACTCGTGTAGACTCATTAGTCCTTCAAAATTAAAATCATACAAACAGTCTATAAAATCATTTAGAGTAAACTCTTATTATTTCACCATCTTAGAAAAATGATGATTCAGTTATAGGACACTCTTACAAAGCTTAGGGCTACATATAGGAACTCAGAAAACCCCAAAAACATCCCTAGATTGGCCTTTTCTCAGTTATTGGTGGTGGACCATAAATACATATCTCTAAAAACAACAAAACATCCACCTGGTGACTCCACTAGCCTCCAGTAGGCCTAATACTCCACTAAAAACCAAAAAAAAATCATAATCATACTATCCTGTTGACTTACCTTTCCAAAAACACAAAATCATGATGCAGCCTCTGAAATCAGTGACAAACTAAGTGCAACTTAGAATTTCAGAAATCTTCATCTAAACATAAGAAATCAACAGAATAGCCTAAGAATAGAACTATAGCTTTTTCAAAAATCTAGCAAATTGTTGAACTGAGTTTTAAGTCATTTTTGCAAGTTTTCACATAAAAATTTTCTAGAAAAAATTTTTCCTAAAAAACATTTTTTTCAATATTGGTGGTGGACCATAAACCTCAAGAACATCCACCTAGTGACTCGTTAGGTCTCGTAACAAGCAAGATTGGCAAAGTCCGATCACAGAGTTAACATCATTTCAACCAACTTTGGGATTCTAGGATCTAGCCCTCCTGAATCCGGAGAGGGATCTCTCCAATATGTACAAAGATGGATGTTGTCTTTGAAGTTTGGGGTGATGATATTAGGCTAGTTATGAAGGCCAAGGTTTTGTTTGGTTTTCTTTGATGGTTGAGCATAGTTGTTGTCTGAGACGGAAAGATATATATGCAAATAGGTTCAAAGGTGAGAAGTTGCAAGTAAACTAAAAAGCTTTGATTCTAAAGAAAGATGATGGCAAGTTTCCAATCCATTGGGCTATGGAGTCATAAGGGAATTTAATTGAAACAACCAGGTTCAAGATTAATCTATGGGGCAAGTCATCTAGGCCTAAGGATCTCTTTGAAGTTTGATTTATGGAATGGGGTGATACAACAAGAAAGGGAATCAACAGATGCAGAACAAAGAGTAGCCCAGGATCTGGTAAGTACTTTGAAACTAGCCAGCCTTTGACCAGGCACTTAAGAAAAACATAGAAGCAAACTAGGATCTGGTAAGTGCTTTGAAACTATCCAGCCTTTGATACACTTCTAAAAGAAAACAGATTAAAAACAAAGGGAAACTTGAAAGGCAACCTTTGGAGCAAAAACTAGTGGGCAGGGCTCACCTTTCTCCTCATCTTAGTTTCTCCTTTACTTAGTTACTTTCCAAGACAATCACCAAGATAACACAGAATGGCCCAAGATCTGATAAGTACTTTGAAACTAGTCAGCTTTTGACACATCCTAAGGGAAACAGACAAATAGTTGAGCAAACAAGAAAGGGACTCAGGGCTAACCTTCGATTTCCTCAATTCATTCCTTACACAACATATATGAAAGTAACATTCAAAAACAACATTCAGCAGTGACGAAAAGATGAGGGAACGCCAGCATCTCTGTGCTTAGACTGAATTAAATCATTTCTAAATAACACAATAAGAAGAAAACATTGGGATAAAGATTTTTCAGCTAGAGAAGGTCACTGGTGTACAACAAACTCTAACAATGTTTAAACTGTTCTTTATAGTAGAAAATGAAACAAATTGAAAACAAAAATAAAATAACAAGTTACAGTGAGAATAACATCACCATCAGCATAGACCAGGATCCCATAAATCAACTTGTATTGATTGCTTCAAACCCGTTACAATCTTCAAATCCAGTGTTTTAATCCATCTCTTTTCACAATCTAACCTATCTGTTACAAGCAGAGCTCCAAGAGCCCATGAAACCACTATTTACAGTCAAGAGTTTTCCACTCAGAAATAGCTACAGCGCTTCAGCAATTATATTGACAACCAACTAATCCAACCCTTCACTCATCTTCTACTGAGGTATTTATAGAAGAATGAGGAGGTGAGATCTAATTAAAAGATCTCAAACACAATCAATGCGGAATTAATGTATTCCTGACCCTGAGAAGTTCGATGAAGAAATTCTACAGGTGTTATATTGCATTAATGTGTTTCTACTAAAAAGTAAGCTCGAAGAGAGCTTATATTGACCTTTGAGGCTCTGCGTACTGTTAGGGTTACTCTGTAAACATTCTGTCGTTGAAATCCGGTGCAGTAATAACTTCTTTGGTTGCTCGAGGCATAATATCTGATCCTGTTCAATAAATTCATCCTCTGTTTGAGCTTTCTGAGGCAATAGGTGGCACTGTGGTGGTTGAGGAATCAATTCGCCTCGAATTATGGCGGTAGAGGCGGTCTGTATGCTGAACACTTTTAGGTTTTGCTTTAATCCATGTTCTGAGCCGGGGATTAGGCTTTTGATAATCGTCTTAGCCGTAATCCCCGCCAATCTTCTTACAAAACCACTGGTCTGGTTCATTCTATCTTTAACCTGATACTCTTTCTCTGCTCTGATTTTTGGCGGCCATCTTCAAGCTTTGCAGGGACGTGCGGCAACCAAAGCTCATGAAACTTTGTAAATATCTCTGTTCTTCTCCGCATGATCAATCCCATGGACAAACTGGGAGGATTGGAGTCGTCACTCTCATCCTCCAGATTTCGTAGAATACGAAGAAAAACCCTTTGAAAACCTGCAAAAAACAAGAAAAATGAGGAAATCTTGCGTTATATGGGCAAACTGCATCGGAGGGCGTGCGGGTGGATGAAGAAATCGAAACCGTCGATCACATCGCGATCAACGGTCGGGAGCAATTTTGAAGAGTCAACGGGACAAAGGTGGACCTTTCAATGGAATCAGGAGAATAAAGGAGAGCCGTCGATCTACGGAGATCGACGGTGGGGATCGGCTATCGAATGCGCAAGAAAAGAATTATCGAGCGGGCGAGTTTGTTAACAGGTGAGCGGGAAAGGCAAATAGGGACCGTCGGATAGGGGGATCTAGATCCGACGGCAGGGATGAATCCCGCTGCGGGGCCACGGGACAAAGCTTAACGCGCGGGGAAAAAACTTGACACGGCGGTTTTGGAGTGAGGTGGAAGACACGTGTCGGCCAGCGGGTGGAATCGCTGGCCGACGGGGGGAAACCGTTTTAACGCGGAAAGCGGTGCGGGCACAAAACCACGGGTTTTTGGAAACAGGCGCCGGGGACCGGGGGGGGTCCACTAGGGGAAGGTTGACTCCGCGCCGTTGATCTGTGGGGCAGATCAACGGCGGAGTTTTAATAATATTTTCTTCGTTGGAAAAATAAAACAAACCCGTTTTCGCATTTTACAAAGGTTTTCAATGTTTTTTGGGTAATGAATTATTTCCGAGGTTTAAGCGCCTGGCGGGTTTAGCACGCGGTTTCGGCGTGGGGATATATGGAGGGAGAAACGGAAAGGGGCTTAGCCCGAGGGGCTAAAGCCTAACGCATAGAAACGCATGTTTCTATGGTTTTTTGAATAAATTTGCAAAAGAAGAAAGGTCTCGATAGGTGAAAAAGTGGGTTTTCGACCTTGGGGAATGGGATTAATGGAGGAATATGGTATATAAATGGGTTAGATAAGGTTCTTTATGGGGGAAAAAGGGGAGTTTGAGGAAATGAGGAAAAAGGAGGAAGGGGAGAAGAAAAGGATGAGGATGCAGCAACACTTTGATTAGGATTTTCATGGTATATCAGAGCCAGAAGAGAGAGAGAGTATGTAGAACCAACAGTAATTTGGACTCTTGTCAACAGACTTCAAGTACCAACAATTTTTCGGATTCAAACTTGTTTCTTGAAGGCTGCAAAGAACATTTATCCACCAACTGCTATAATTGAAAAATATGGGTGGCTAACAGTGGCTCCACTTGGGGATGGCGTCTTCTTGAAGATGTCAAGAATTCAGACTTGATTTCTCTGGGATGCTGACTGGTGTCTGATGTCTGATCATTTGCTCTTGTTTTTCTTCTGGACCAAGCAAGGTCAGTTATGAAAGAAAACTGAATTACATCAATACAACTTCTACCTACCCCAATCCTACGGATCTAGCATTTTTTCTTCATCAGAGTGCATTTGGATTGGCAAACTCTTAACAAACATTTTATTCTTTTGACAGCAGTAAATCTAATCTACTTCTACTCCTTATTTCTCCCCGAACTCGGATTGAAAGTTGAGTTCAGATATTCCTCTACCTACTCTACTGTTTGTTGGGATTAAACAGTCCAACAAACTTTCATTCTCTAAATTCTACAACAAAAATTTAAAAATAGCTAAGCCAAGATTGAACTGTTTGACTTGCTATGATCTATGGCATAAAGACAAGCTGCACATAGATTATTATTTGCAGAAAATTTTAAATCAAAACAGAAGGCTTAAGATCTGAAAGTTTCTTATTATGGCCTTCTTTTTCCTTTCAGCTCTGTTTTTGCTTTTTCTTTGAGCTGTGTCTTCCTTTCCTTCTGGTTCAAGTTTTAAGCTGATTAGAACCAGGTCTTCACATTCTTTGACTCAGAATTTAAAACAGCTTTGAGTCTTTGCTTTGGAAACTTTGGTTCAGATTTTGAGTTTGTTTGAACTTTAATTTCTACCCTACCCTATCTCCTGATAAGCCAAGATTAAACAGTTTGGCAAATCAAATTTGCTACCCTATCAGCAGAAAATTGAAAGCTAATCAGTCAAGATTAAACAGTTTGACCGATTAGAAGTGTGTTTCAAGGAGTGGCATTTAGGCTTGCACACTTTCAGATTCATTTCTCTTTTTTGGCATGGGGCCTTGCCTTTCTTATTTTTCATTTCTGCCCTCTTTTCTTTCTTTCTTTGTTTTTTGTATTTTTCGATTTTTCATAGCTTTAAATGCAAAGATGGATGAAGTATTTACAATGAAAAAGGTGAAAAAGGCTTCAGAACATGAAATAATTTTTAAGAAAGATAATGCTTGAGCATCCTGCCGTTGACAGGACCCCCAAACAATTCTGCTCCACTCAATTCTTGTAAGAAAAATGCATTGTTCCCAGCAACTGAATGAATGGAGTAAGGGCCAAGCCATAGATTGTCAAATTTACCATGCTTTCCCTTGTCTTCTCTTTTGGAATCCCACCTTAAAACTTTGTCCCCAATTTTGAAATTACTGGCCTTTGTCCTTCTGTCAAATATCTTCTTAATATTGTCTTGCTTCTGTAATGCTTTGTTGTACACTTCCTCTCTGGTCTGCTGAAGATGAATGGTCTGATTTATTCTTCTGATTATGTCATTTTCTTCAGTCTGGAGCTCTTGAATTATTTTCATAACTGGTATACCAAGACTGCTAGGAAAAATTTCCTCTGTACCATACACAAGCTGGAAAGGTGACATACCAATGGATCTCTTCAGAGTCAGTCTGTCAGCCCACAGTGCATGGACCAGCTTGGTGTGCCAAGACTTCTTATTGTCTTCCAACAGTTTCTTTATTATGTTCACTAAGCTTTTGTTGGAAGACTCTGCAAGACCATTACCTTGAGGGTAATAAGCCGTGGAGTGCCCCAATGTTATTTGATACTTATGACAAAATTCAACCATTTTCTTTGACCCAAATGCTGCTGCGTTATCTGTGATGATCTTGGTAGGACAGCCAAATCTGGATAGGATGTTGGTTTCTATGAATTTAATGATGACTGAATCATTGGCTTGTCTACAAGGAATGGCTTCTATCCACTTAGTGAAATAGTCTGTGGCAGTAAGGATCCATCGGTGCTGAGCAGAAGATGATGGGTGGATTTCTCCTATGAAGTCGAGTCCCCACTGTTGAAAAGGGGCTTCAACGGTAATTGGATGCAGAGGAAGGGGTAGCAATTTTCTCTTGCCTTCAAAAAATTGGCATTTATGGCAAGTAGTTGTCAGTTTGTGCACATCAGGAAAAAGAGTGGGCCAATAGAAACCAGCCCTCAAAATTTTGTTGGCTGTTGACTTCCAGTATAAATGGCCTCCACACTCTCCTTCATGGAATTCTTGCTTAATTTTTTCTGCATCAAACTCAGGCAAACATTTAAGCAATATACCACTAGCATTCTTCCAATAAAGACATTTATCAATAATGCAATAGTTTACAGCTTTTAACTTTAGGAATCTTGCCTTTGTTTTAGATAAACCAGGAGGTGTGTTTAAATTAAGCAAAACATAAACAATATCAGTATACCAAGGAGAATTGGCAAAATAATCTTCAACAATAGGAGTTGAGAATTCTTCCTGGTCATCCAAAGTATTTATCATATTAATATCAAGAACTTCACAATTTGATTCAGCCATTAGCCTGGCTAGACCCTGACCTTTGATAAGCTTTGTGGGTTTAATCTCTAAATCATATTCGAGAATAACAACAATCCACTTACCTCTCTTACCATCTGGATCCTGGGTTAAAATGTCTTTTACCATTGAATTTGGGACAAAGGCAATGATATGTGAGTGAAGGATGTATACCCTGAAGTCTTTCAAAGCTTTCACCAGGGCAAAAGCCTGTTTTTCCATAATATTATACTTCAAAGGGGCATCCCTCAATGCCTTGCTGAAGAACGCAATGGGCTGCTCTTGTCCTTGTGGGTTTTTCTGTAAAAGGACAGCAGCTATAGTATGTTCTGATGCAAATGAGAAGATATAAAAGTCTTTCGAGAAATCTGGACTTATGAGAACTGGTGTTTTGGTTAATGCTTGTTTAACCAGTTCAAAGGATGTCTTTGCTTCTGCGGTCCATTTCACTCCTTGCTCCCTTTTCAACATGTTTGTGATATTCCTAAGGAGCTCAGCCAAGTTTGGGATGAACCTTCTTAAAAAGTTAATCTTTCCTATGAAAGACTGCAACTCTTTGATATTTCGAGGATGAGAGATTTGCAATATGGCTTCAATCCTCATGGGATCTATCTTTATACCCTGCTCTGAAATGATATGTCCAAGAATCTTACCTTCTTGGAGTCCGAATAAGGTTTTCTTGGGGTTCAAAGATATCCCAAACTTTCTGCACTTCTCGAAAACTTTCCTCAAGTGTTCTAAATGTTCTTCATCTGTTTTTGAAAACATAGTTACATCATCAAGATATATAATGATGAAGAAGCCTAATTCCTCTGAGAATGCTATGTCCATGGCTCTTTGAAAGGTTGCTCCCGCATTCATTAAACCAAAAGGCATTTTCACATACATGAAAGTGCCCCACGGCGTAGTAAAGGCTGTCTTTAATTGATCACCAGGGTGAACTAGGATTTGGTTATACCCTGAATAGCCATCTAGCAAAGAAATTCTTTTAGACCCTACCACCCTTTGTAAAATATGATCCATCTTGGGTAAAGGGTAGTTATCCTTTAATGAAGCTTTGTTTAAGTTTCTGAAGTCTATACAAAGCTTGATTTCTCCAGTCTTTTTCCTAACTGACACCAGATTAGATACCCACTCAGAATATCTAATAGGGACAATAATACCAGCATCATGCATTTTCATAATTTCCTTCTTAACCAATGGCAACTGGACAGGGTTTATTCTGCGTAGTTTTTGTTTGAATGGTTTTTGGTTTTCTTTAAGAGGGATTTTTTGCTGTATTATTTCAGTGTCATAGGACTTGAGATCTTCGTAACTCCATGCAAAAACATCAGAAAATTCTTTAAACAGCTCCAAATATCTAAGTTTAATGTGAGCCGGTAAAGTTCTAGACAGTTTAATCAATCTCGGTTTCTCCTCATTGCCTATATTAGATTCTTCCACTTCAGTTTCCACAGGTTCCAGTTTTGGTTTGTTGGCCACATCATCAAAATCAAACAGTTCTTCTAGGGGGGCCAAACCCTTGGGCAGACTATCAGTACTAGAATGCAGAGTTTCCATTTCTTCTGTTTCAGGTTTTGGACTTGATTCTGTTTGGTGCGTGGGCATGATAGTCTGAAGGTTTATATCTACCAGTTGTGGAGATGGTTCTTCTTCACCAAGAAAATTTTCTTCACTGCAGTCTGAATCATAATCTGAATCTGAACTATAGGGTTCAAACTCATTTCTGAATTGCATGAAGTCTTCTATTTGTTTATCTCCATCAAATACCTGCCAATACTTCTTGTTATCTGGGATAGCTGGTCTGAATTTTATCCGAGAGGTGTCATCATACAGCATTGGGCAGGTTCTAGCAGCAAAGGCTAAATTGTGGGCTGCAATGTTTTTCTTCCTTGGGACGAAAGATAAGGTGTACTCCTCAAAAGTTTTCAAAAGATCAATGACATCATTCCTGTAGGCCCTAAGTCTGGGGTGATTTGCATTATACTCCCCATTGACTTGCCTAATGATTAATTCGGAATCCCCATATACATCGATTCTCCTGGCACCTAGTTTTTTTAAAAGATGCAAGCCCAAGAGGAGGGATTCATATTCTGCTATGTTATTGGAACACTGAAAGTTTAGTTTGCATGAAATGCATTCTGTATGATCGTTTTCAGAGTTAGTGATCCAGACACCTGCACCTTCATTTGTTTTGGTGCACGACCCATCAAAATACATAGTCCAGAGAGGCAGATTTTCAGTTTGAGGAATGGACTTTGTATTGTTTGATTCCCCAAATTTTTCATCAGGTTGAGGACTGTCATTCTGACTGTCAAGTTTTGAGCTCACAGGATTGATAACTAGGATTTCCAGATCTGTGTTAAATTTGCTAGGACTTTCAGACACAGTATATTGTTCTGGAAATTCGGCATCGTTTTCCTCCTTTTTAACCCCAGCCATGGACTCTTTCGAAATAATTTGTTCAGTGAGTGTTTCGTTATTGAACATGATAAAAGAATCGAGGCTGGTGTTTATAGCATAGAGTGGAGAGTTTTGAGGCCGCTCTTGGCTTGTGACTGTGTATTGCATGTGAGATTCCCTATAAAGTCTCCTGGTTTGATTGAAGACAGGGATGGTTGCATAGGCCATGTCCATTTGCATAGTCCCTTGTAACTTAGCCCCCCAAGATCTTGATAAAAGCATTCCATACTTCGGGGGAACATCAGCCACAACAACGTCCATGACTAAACATTTGGCTGGAATTTGGGCTAGATTAACACAGAGATCTTTAATCAATCCTAGACACTTAACTCTACTTGAGTCAAAGGAGTACAGGTATTTATAAGGTCTGGTAATTTCAAGACCCAGGCTCTCCATTACAGCTTTTGGCATTAAATTATGGGAAGCACCTGAATCATGCATAGCATTATGCAGGATTTTGTCATGAATGTTTAAGCTTACATAAAAGGGAGGGATAGGACCCTCCTGGAACTTTCCTTCAATCTCGGGACCAAAAATAAGCTCTGGTTGGTCATCATTAAGGTTGAGGGTGTCTTCATTATTTTCTAAGTTCAAAGCCTTCAAAAATTTGGACCTATATACAGGCTGGGCAGACAACTCAGTTAAAGGGACAGAGATTTTGATCTTTGAGATTTCCTGTTCCAGGCTGAAAAGGTTTAGATTCTTCAGAGCATTAACTTCAGCCTTGTTTACTGCCCCTTTATCAGCAATAACAGTTTGCTGATTTGGTTTATCTACAATTGAAGCGGTTATTTTTGCAGGAGCACTAACTGAGGTGCTAGTACTACTAATGTTTGCACTCTGTTTTTCGATGTTTTGAGTGTCTTTCTCTTTATCTTTACCAGAATCAACAGCCACCGTTTTGTCCTTTTGTTTGATTGTCTTAGCCTTGGGTGTAGCGCTGTTTTGAGAAGGTTTGTCAGAGGTTTTATTGTTGGGTGTTTGTTGATTAGACCTACTTCTGAGTTCATATTCCCTTAAAGGTTCTATGACAACGTTCTCCATGTTTTGGTAGTTGTTTTCAGCATCATCTCTTCTGTCATCATAAGGTGTATAAAGACCTTGTTTATTATCATAATGAACCTCAAAGTCATCATCACCTACCCCAAATAAGTTTATATCATCTTCCTCTGTTATTTCATTTGTTTCCTCAACCTCACTTAAAAAATTCTGATGGAAGGGAGGGATGATCTGCTGATCATCTTCCCTGGGTCTGTTAGGAGGCTGATTTCGTCTAAAATTCTGATTCTGGTTTTGATTTCTGTTTTGAGGAGCATTTTGATTTATACTTGCTTGCGCCCTCTCTAGAATGCTCATTTTCTTCATCATTTCTTCCATCATTCTTTCCATCTTTGAGCTTGAAGTGGAAGGGGTGGATTCCTCTCTAAAAGACACTTTCTTTTCGGCTTTCATCCTTGCTCTTTTCTCCATAAGGTTCACCTCTACAGAAAGGGCACCTCTTTGCATATCTTCAAGGGTTGCAAAGACTCTTTCTCTGAGTGAATATTTCATGTCTGGATCAAACCCTTCAGGAAATTTGTTTAAGGCTGATCCCTGAGGAGGTTTCAGTTCAGGGGAAAGTGCATTATACACACTGTTAAATCTAGTACAATAAGCTTGCACACTTTCCCCAGGATTCCTATGGAGATTGTTATAATCAGCAAGGACTTGGAGAGGGTTTTTCCTTACTTCCCATTTGTTTAAAAAAATTTGATGGAAGGCTTGAAGGTCGTTGATACTATGGGGGGTTAATCCTTTAAACCATTTTCTCACATCTCCCCCCAAACTTTGAGCAAACAATCTAATTTTGACAGATTCATTATCAATTTCATTTCTGTCGAAGTAGTCATTCATCTTGTCCACATGTTGAGATGCTGTTGTGGTATTATTAGCATCATATAATGGAATTTTGGACTGATAGTCCTGTGGAAGATTGACTAATGGTATAGGAAGGACTAAGGGAGCATACCATGCTGCCATGATATGTGGTGGGGGTGGGTTTACAAGTGGAGGTGTGGGTTGAAGTGGAGTGGTTTGGACAGTGGATGAAGGATGAACATAAGTGGATGGAACAGCAGTAGATCTCTGAGCTGATCTTGGGTGAGAGACACCTAAATTATGTAAGAAATGTAAATCAGGTGGTGTTGATTCTCTATTCCCTAGAGTCCCACTGGTTTCGGGAGATAGAAGGGTAGGCTCAGAATCTAATCGATCTAAATCACCAAATGACCTAGTTCTGAACGGATTTAATAGGTCAATTTGTGATTCTTGAAGAGCTGCAAGGTTTTCAGGGACTGAATTGGCTCTTATGAGTGGTCTGAAGATAGTAGAGGATTGTACCCAAGGAGACTTCCTAAGAATTCTTTCTGGGTTGTCCACTATTTCGGGAGGATCTAGGTCAGGATGGGCTCTAGTATGAATCTTTTTAGGAGCCACAATGTTTATGGGGTTAGACCCAATCTAAACAACAAAAGTTCAACCAGATATGACAATCTTTAGACGGTTAACTAATCTGTTTTCTCAATTCGAATCCTACAGTCCTTTAACTGAGTTTGAATGATTTTATAACGACAAGGGTTCTTTCCAGTGGAGTCTTAAGGCCTGTTCAGGATGGTGGAGTCGCCAGGTGGAAGGTTCAGAGTGTTTTCAAAGGAATGCACTGTCCACCACAGTGTTTGTGAATCATTCTTCTTCAAGGATATCTCAAAACACAACAAACTCTAACCAGAGATTGACTGGGAGGGCATTCACTAGATGTGTCACCCCTTAAAAGAGGATGAGATCCAGAGGCTTCCTGGCCCTTTCCAGACTCTGTCTAAGAGTATAGAGTAAAACACATCAAAGTCGTATACAGATATCAAAACTAGTGTTTTACTACCAATCTACAATGTTTTTGGTATTTTCGGAAGTGTTTATATTTGTGGTCTCTTGAAAGAATGTCCTAGCTTTGCCTCAAAACTTAGCTACGGTTAAGAAACAAAGACAGTCTACCCTTGTGGCTAAGCTAGCTGATTTTCCAAGGTTAGATAAAGACTTAAAAGAACCCTAGGATTGACCTAGTTTGTCACTGATCCAAACAAGTTTTATCGTGATTACCATTCTTTGGTAGTGCTTGGAAAGGCTGCTTTTTACTCTCAAAATGTTTATATGAGGATTCTGAGGTAAGAGTCCCCAGCGGAGTCGCCAGAAATGTTAGGTCTCTGTAACCAGCAAGATTGGCAAAGTCCGATCACAGAGTTAACATCATTTCAACCAACTTTGGGATTCTAGGATCTAGCCCTCCTGAATCCGGAGAGGGATCTCTCCAATATGTACAAAAATGGATATTGTCTTTGAAGTTTGGGGTGATGATATTAGGCTAGTTATGAAGGCCAGGGGTTTTGTTTGGTTTTCTTAGATGGTTGAGCATAGTTGCTGTCTGAGACGGAAAGATATATATGCAAATAGGTTCAAAGGTGAGAAGTTGCAAGTAACAAGGTAATTTTTGATTCTAAAGAAAGATGATGGCAAATTTCAGTCCATTGGGCTATGGAGTCATGAGGGAATTTAATTGAAACAAACAGGTTCAAGGTTAATCTATGGGGCAAGTCATCTAGACCTAAGGATCTCTTTGAAGTTTGATTTATGGGATGGGGTGATACAACAAGAAAGGGAATCAACAGATGCAGAACAAAGAGCAGCCCAGGATCTGGTAAGTACTTTGAAACTAGCCAGCCTTTGACCAGGCACTTAAGAAAAACATAGAAGCAAACTAGGATCTGGTAAGTACTTTGAAACTATCCAGCCTTTGATACACTTCTGATAGAACACAAATTAAAAACAAAGGGAAACTTGAAGGCAACCTTTGGAGCAGAAACTAGCGGGCAGGGCTCACCTTTCTCCTCATCTTAGTTCTTCTTTACTTAGTTACTTCCAATACAATCACCGAGATAACACATAATGGCCCAAGATCTGATAAGTACTTTGAAACTAGTCAGCTTTTGACACATCCTAAGGGAAACGGACAAATAGTTGAGCAAACAAGAAAGGGACTCAGGGCTAACCTTTGATTTCCTCAATTCATTCCTTACACAACATATATGAAAGTAACATTTAAAAATAACATTCAGCAGTGACAAAAAGATGAGGGAACGCCAGCATCTCTGTGCTTAGACTGAATTAAATCATTTCTAAATAACACAATTAGAAGAAAACATTGGGATAAATATTTTTCAGCCAGAGAAGATCACTGGTATACAGCAAATTCTAACACTGTTTAAACTGTTCTTTATAGTGGCGAATGAAACAAATTGAAAACTGAAATAAAATGACAAGTTACAGTGAGAATAACATCACCATCAGCATAGACCAGGATCCCATAAATCAACTTGTATTGATTGCTTCAAACCGGTTACAATCTTCAAATCCAGTGTTTTAATCCATCTCTTTTCATAATCTAACCTATCTGTTACAAGCAGAGCTCCAAGAGCCCATGAAACCACTATTTACAGTCAAGAGTTTTCCACTCAGAAATAGCTACAGCGCTTCAGCAATTATATTGACAACCAACTAATCCAACCCCTCACTCATCTTCTACTGAAGTATTTATAGAAGGATGAGGAGGTGAGATCTATTTTAAAAGATCGCAAACACAATCAATGCAGAATTAATGTCTTCCTGACCTCGAGAGGTTCGATGAAGAAATTCTACAGGTGTTACATTGCATTAATGTGTTTATACTTAAGCAGTAAGCTCGAAGAGAGCTTATATTGACCTTTGAGGCTCTGCGTACTGTTAGGGTTACTCTGCAGACATTCTGTCGTTGAAATCCGGTGCAGTAATAACTTCTTTGGTTGTTCGAGGCATAATATCTGATCCTGTTCAATAAATTCATCTGGTTGAGGAATCAATTCGCCTCGGAGTGTGGCGGTGGAGGCGATCTGTCTGCCAAACACTTTTAGGTTTTGCTTTAATCCGTGTTCTGAGCCGGGAATTAGGCTTTTGATAACCGTTTTAGCCGTAATCCCCGCCAATCTTCTCACAAAACCACTGCTCTGGTTCATTCTACCTTTAATCTGCTACTCTTTCTCCGCTCTAATATTGGCGGCCTTTTTCAAGCTTTGCAGGGACATGCGGCAACCAAAGCTCATGAAGCTTTGTAACTATCTTTGTTCTTCTCCGTATGATCAATTCTTTGGACAAATCGGGAGGATTGGAGTCGTCACTCTCATCCTTCAAATTTCGTAAAATACAAAGGAAAAACCTTTGAAAACCTGCAAAAAACAAGAAAAATGAGGAAATCCTGCGTTTATATGGATAGACTGCATCGGAGGGCATGCGGGCGGACGGAGAGATCGGGACCGTTGATCGTATTGCGATCAACGGTTGGGAGCAAATCAAACGGTCAACGCAGAGGAAAGTGGACCGTATAATGGAATCGGGAGAGGAGATGCAGACCGTCGATCTACAGAGATCGACGGCGGGGATTGGATTTTAAACGCGCTGGGGCAAGATTAACGGGCGAGCGAATCGGTTAAAGGACGAGCGGGAAAGATGATCGAGGACCGTCGGATGGGAGGGCCCAGATCCGACGGCTGGGGTGAATCCCGCTGCGGGGCCATGGGATAATGTTTAACGCGCGGGAGATGGACATGGGATGGCGGTTTTCGGGGTGAGGTGGAGAACACGTGTCGGCCGGCGCGTGGAATCGCTGGCCGACGGCACAAAACCGTGTCCGGACGAAAGGTGGTGCGGGCGCAAACCGGTGGGAAAGGAAAACAGCGCAGCGGAAAGGGGGGAGGGGCCCACCAGATGACGGGACACTCTGCACCGTTGATCCGCGGGACAGATCAACGGCGGAGTTTTAATATTATTTTCTTTGGTGGAAAAATAAAACAAACCCGTCTTTGCATTTTACAAAGGTTTTCAATGTTTTTCGGGCAATGAATTATTTCCGAGGTTAAGCGCCTGGCGGGTTTAGCACGCGGTTCCGGCGTGGGGATATATGGAGGGAGAAACGGAAAGGGGCTTAGCCTGAGGGGCTAAAGCCTAACGCATAGAAACGCATGTTTCTATGGTTTTTTGAATCAATTTGCAAAAGAAGAAAGGTCTCGATAGGTGAAAAAGTGGGTTTTCGACCTTGGGGAATGGGATTAATGGAGGAATATGGTATATAAATGGGTTAGATAAGGTTCTTTCTGGGGGAAAAGGGGGAGTTTGAGGAAATGAGGAAAAAGGAGGAAGGGGAGAAGAAAAGGATGAGGATGCAGCAACACTTTGATTAGGATTTTCATGGTATACTTGAGCGAAAAGAGACCCAATATGTGAATCACCGTTAATTTGACTCTGTCAATTTTATACCAACAATTTTTCGGATTCAAACTTGTTTCTTGAAGCCGCAAAGAACATTTAGCCACCAACTCGCTATAATTGAAAATATGGTGGCTAACACACTCCACTAGCCTTCATTTAGTTTTCACTTTACTAGCATCCGCTGCACTAGGGAGACAACCATCCTTTCAAAAAAAAAATCACGACTATCACCCTCTCTAAGCTTTGAATCAAAGCCCGTCTACGAAGAATTAACAACGTATTCACCCTAATCTAAATCCCTATCATAGTTGATGACCTTAAAAAGATATTCTGTGGCAAACTTCAACCGCAATAGCTAATAGCTAAGACCATCCACAAAGTTAAAGTCGTAATTACATCTTTTACATCCTTGCAAGATTCCCAGTTTGACTTGAGTTCAGCAAAATCCATTTTTAGAAGCAAGTCGCAAAGTAAAATCAACCTTGTCGATCTTGAGCCCTTAGATTTGCAACAAAGTCCTAGCAGAGAAGCCTCACCCACTACACCTCTTGATTTTCAGCTTCTCCACCACTTCGGCTCTTATCACCCCAAATCTACTCAGAATCAGTCTACAAGTCCAAGTACCTCCGCCACACCCATTTAGACCACCATTGTGCAAATCACCTCATCCCATACTACAAATCCTCATATTGTAAATCTACCATCAGCTCCCATCATGGTAGCTTGGTATGCGCCCTTAGTATTACCACAGCCTTTGGTACCTTTGTAGAATGATTACCAATCCCAAATCCCACACTTCACCGGGACTGAGACTACTACTACCCAACATCATGTAGATAGAATCAGTGATGCTTTTAACTATATGGAATTAGAAGATGAAACCATAAATATGAGAATGTTTGCCCAAATCCTAGGTAGAGAACCCAATAAATGGTTTAAAAACTTAGCTTCTAACAGTATACATGATCTCCCAACTATTTACCAAACTTTCATAAACAAGTGGGAAATCAGAAAAAACCCCATCCAAATCCTTTCTGAATATAAAAATCTTAAAAGGAATATGGGGGAAAGTGTTCAGGACTATTGCACTAGGTTCAACAGTGTTTATAATGCCCTCCTGCCTCACATGAAACCTCCACTTGGCTCAGCATTAGCAAAATTTCCCGAAGGTTTCGATCCAGATATGACATACCAACTAAGAGAAAGAGACCCCACAAATTTAGAAGAAATGAAAAAAGTATCTGTTAGTGTCGAAGCCAACCTAGCCGAGAAGAGAGCTAGGATACAGTCAGAAAAGAAAGTCACATACCGAGATGAGGTCATGCCTTCAATTTGCTCCTCAGATCCCAGAATAGACAACCTGGTTAAAACCATGGAGAGAATGTGGGAAAGAATGAACCTAAATGAAAAAGCACCTCTTAAGGACAACCAGCCAAATCCTCAAAACAGAAACCAAAACCAAAACTTTAGAAGAGCCCGCCTCAAAACAAACCAAGGGAAAATGACCAACAAATCAGGCCACCTTTCCATGAAAACTATGTTGATGAGGTAGAAAGAGATATGGAACCACTTGATGAAAATCACTTAAACTTGATAGGTTCTGATAGCAAGGGTGAGGTTTTTCTCACAGAAGAAGAACAAGTTTTATTCTCCTCAAACCAAAATGAAACAAATTATGAGGATCCCAAAGATCCTGAAATAGGATTACAAAACACCATAATAGAATTTCATAGGCAATATGATCTTAGGAGTAAGAAAAACCAAGACAACTCTAAGAAAGGTAGCTCATACACTGCTGTTACAAAAGCCCTCGATACCATTCTTAAAGAAACAGCAGATGGTAACAAAATCATGGCTAAGAGAACCAACCAAAACAAAGTCAAAACTAGCCAGGCAAGCCTTGAACCTAACTGTCCAAGTACCTCTACTAAGATCCCTGAAACAACTATATTGAACAAAACCCCAAATCAAAATCAGCAAATTAAGAATATAGAGAAAGTCAATGTTGAGAAAACTGAAGCAAATATATCTAAAATACAAGTGCCTTTTAGTTTTGAAGGGGAAATCACCAAAATTAAGATGACCATGCCTCTCACCGAACTTATTGCCCAAAGCTCATACAAATCTCAAGTGCTAAAGGTCCTAAACATAGGAAATGATGCAGATACTTTACACCTAGCTGATGATGCCCCTAAGATGTTGTTTGGACCAAAAATAGAAGGAAAATATCAAGAGGGAACCACTCTTCCTTTTTACATTAGTCTGAATATACATGACCAAATCCTACATAATGCCATGCTAGATTCGGGCCTCTCACAATCTCATGCTGAAGGTACTAATGGAAATATTAGGCCTAGAAATAACGAAACCTTATAAAGACTTATATTCGTTTGATTCAAGCAGAGTCAAATTTCTAGGCCTGATAAAAGATCTTTCTGTAAGTTTGGCACAAATACCTACAAAGCACCTTGTTATTGCCTAAATCTACCTCAGGCTTAAGGAAGACAGAGTTCAGGGTAACATCAAACCACACTCAGTCTGGCAGCTAGCCCTACCAAATCAGGAGAGGGCTCTCTCTGGGTCAATCTCAGCAAAAATAATCAATAGGGCTTGAGATGACTTGAAATAAAAGCTAATTTTAGGCTAGGTATATAAGTAAAGGATTTTGATTTTGATTTTGGGGGTTTTTGTTGGAATCAAAGGGAAAGGCAGTTTTGGATCCGGGGATAAGGCCTAGTTTTTGCAAAGTTCTGATTGGGGCAAGGAAGGAAATTGTTTTGATGCTTTATATTGAATGAATGGATGGTTCAGACCGGTGAGGAGCTGAAGAGGGAAAGAGGCTTTCAAGAATCCTCTTCAAACATATGAAAACATGGAAAATTAAACAAAACTGAAGGCAGATCAAAGCAATCTAATGAATTCCACCTTTATAACTTGTTTGTTTAATTTAAGAAGAAAGGAGAAGGAAAATGGTACACATAAACATCAGTGAACTTACAATTACATAGAGAAACACACCATCAAAACACAGAGCCACAAGGATCCCAAAGAGTGTTGCAAACCCTGGTCTATTCCTTTGCCAAAATTGCAGAGATGAAATGTATAATGAAGTGCCAAGCAATCCCAAGTGTCCCACCCTGAAAATGACTTAGAAAATACATGATATAGACAAGCCTAACTCATTCCCATGCCTCTAGGGGTCGATTTCATCATTCTAGGAGCTATTTCAACCATATCTAAAATAGGAACGAGATGCTCCAACTACTCGCTGCAATATGTGATCCATTTTGGGCAATGGATAATTATCTTTCAAGGAAACTTTATTCAGATTCATAAAATCAATGCACAAACCAATCTCACTTGTCTTCTTGCGGACGGGCACCAAATTGGAAATCCAATCTGAAAATATTATAGGAACAATGATACCAGCCTTGTATAATCGATTCACTTCCTTTTCAATTGAGGGCGGCAACTTCGGATTTATCCTTCTCAACTTATGCCTGAAGGGCTTTTGATTTGGCTTGATAGGAATGGTGTGCTGAATTATGTTTGTATCGTACATCTTCAAATCTAAATAGTCCCAAGAAAATACATCAGCAAAATAAGACAACAAACTAACATATTTTTCTTTTACCTCCGGTGGCAATACTTTGGATAATTTCACCATCTTTGGATTCTCAGCTGATCCAATGTTCACGTCTTCAACTCCCTTTTCAGTTGGCCGCAAGGTTGGTTTTCTAGCTACGTCATCTTCATCAAAAATATCTTCTAAAGTTATCAAACCCTTAGGAATGACATTATCTTTCATCTGCAATACTTCCATCTGATTGATTTTCACATTAGTCTCACCATCATCATGCTCCATGTCAATTCAAGTCTCTTTGAATTTACCTTTGTTTTGCAGAAATTCATCAATCTCATCATCATCTTGGAATACCTGCCAATACCTTTGATTGTCCGGGACAGTTGGACAATGTTTCACATGAATTTCAAACTTGTTACTTGAGTTCATTGGAATTTTCAAATTACTTGCTGCCTTAGCAAGAGCATCTGCAATACCATTCTGAATACAAGGGATACAAGTCAAAGTATAGTCTGAAAATAACTTCAAAATATCAATAACAACATTTGAATAAGCCTACATTCGAGGATGCTTAGCTTGATATTCACCCTTCACTTGCTTAATTACCAACTCGGAGTCACCATACACTGCAATCCTCTTAGCATTCAACTTTTTAAGTATTTTCAGACCAGCAATCAAAGCTTCGTATTCTGCCTCATTATTCGAACAATCAAAAGCTAATTTATAAGAGCAGACCCTTACATGACTCAGTACCTTGTTTGGGGCGGAAAAAGGGCTGCGTACCCAAATGCCGATTCCAGCACCATCACTTCCAACTGCACCATCAAAATCCATAGTCCATAAATCGTCTTCATCTTCTTCCAAATGCTGAAATTGTGTTTGCTCTGTTATTTCTGCTTGCTGTACATCAAATTTCTGCTGCTGTAGGAAGGCTGATTGCTCAGCGGAACTCTCAAGTTCTTGCCTTTCTTTCTTCAAAACTTCTCTGAAATTTTCTGTGATTTCCGGAATGTCCTCTACTTCAACTAACTGACTATCTACATCATTGAAACTATCTGAATACAAAACAAAAGACTCTAAATTTGTATGTACATAATTAATCGGATGATTTATTGGTTTCTCCTTGCTGGTGATCATATATTTCATCTTTTTCTCCCGATATAGTTTTCTCATCTGACCGAACACAGGAATGGTAGCATAGGAGAAATCAAGCTACAATGTTCCCTTCAGTTTTGCTCTCCAAGATCTGGAAAGAAGCATGCCAAATCTAGGAGGAATATCCACCACAACCACATCCATCAAAACATTCTTAGTTAGAATCTGATCTAAACTAACCACCAAATCTTTGATAAGCCCAATGCATCTTACTCTACTGGAATCAAAAGAATAAAGATCATGATACTTCCTAGTGATGTCCAATCCCAATTTCTCCATGATCGCCTTTGGCATGAGATTATGAGAAGCTCCAGAACCAAACATGGCATTGTGTAACACAAAATCATGCAATCTAAGGTTGATATAAAAAGGAGGCACATCAGTATCGGGAGAATCACCATCCAATGCTGGTCCAAATATCAACTCAGGTTGATCATCTTCCACATTCACCATATCAGACATTGGATCGAAATTCAAAATTTTAGATACTTGACCCTTGTAGCTGTTATTTCTCATCAACTCAGTCAAAGGAATGGAAACTTTTAACTTAGCGATTTCACTCTCTAAGTTAAAGACTGAATTTTTTTCCACCTCTTTGGCTGAAACATCCTTATTTTCAGCTTTCTCCCTCTATACAATTGGCTGATTAGATCTTTCATTTGTTGATGGAGACTTGCTTGTAGTGGGATCAGCTACCTCTTTTCCCTTCTTCTGTGCAATGGGTGCATCATTCTTTGGTGCTGAAACTTCCTTTCTCTTTTGGATTGGGTTGATAGGCACATCTCTGTTTCAAAGTGAATATTGTCGCTGCTGGGTGGACAAAGCATTCATATAACCTCTCTGATACTCATCCGACTCTTCTTCAAGAGTTGTCTCATTTGCTAAGATAAAATCCTCATCCTTTTGTACAGCTAAAATTTCTGCATACTCCTCGTCTTCAGTCATAAAGGTTGGCATATCATCAGGTGTAAAGAAGTGATTCTCTTCCCCTATTAAATTTTCTTCATCATCTGATTCTGGACCAACAAAATTCTGTTGTAAAGGTGTCTTTACCTGCTGTTGCACTGTTGGTTCTTGTGCTCGCTGCTCTCGTTGTTTGATCCTGAATTGTGGTTGCTGCTAGCCACGAAAGTTAGGATTTCTGATCTGCGGTTCAGGCTTATCAAGTGTCAATATTTCAATCATATTTTCCACCTTGCAAAGTACTTGATCTGAAGTAGAAGCCTCTTCCTTTATCACGACTTTCTTCTCGGCTTTCAATCTAGCTCTCTTGCCATTCAAATTAGCTTCAACACTCACTGCAATTTTTTGCATGTCCTCCAAAGTGGCCGGATCTCTTTCTCTCAATTGATAGGCCATGTCTGGATCAAAACCATCTGGAAACTTCAGCAAAGCTGACTTCTTAGATGGCCTTAAATCATCGGGAATTGCATTGTAAACCACATTAAATCTAATACAATAGTCTTAGACTGACTCACCTATGTTGCACTTAATCTTGGTATATTCAAAAGTGATCTGAAGAGGATCTTTCTTTACTTCCCACCGATCCAAGAATTCTCTCTGAAGCTCAGCCAATGTAGCAATACTTCTAGGCTGCAAAGCTCTGAACCACTTTCTTACTTCACCTCCAAAGGTTTGCACAAAAAATCTCATGGTGACATTTTCTGCATCAATCTCATGAAGATCAAAGAATTCTACCATTCTATCAATATGTTGCTGAGTAGGAACACTTTGAGGAGTGCCATAAAACAATGGGATCTTACTTTTATAATCAGCGAGCATGGCATCCAAGTTTTGAGGCAGGACAAGGGGTGCGAATCGAGCAGCCATTGCTCTTGGTGGATTTATAATCGCTCTTGGAGATATAGGTGGAGTAGGAGTAGTAGATGTACGAGGTGTATGTGGTATGGATGGAGGCGATACTACTGCATATTGTTGATCATAAATAGATGGTTGTACGGGAATGGTAGGAATGAAGGGAAGCTCGGTGTGAATTTGTGAACCGGATGTAACTGCTGATGGCCCAAGAGTTTCAGATGCAGATTCTATGAACTCAGGAATATTTGTTGCCACAATGGAGTTCTGAATATTCAAAATGTAATGGTCTATGGATCTATTATCTTGTTCAATTTCAAGATACTTGATAAACTCGGGATTTATGACAGTAGAACCAATAGCACTTTTAGACTTAGTCTCAAACAACGACAACTCAAATTGTTCGTCAAACTCAAGATCTTCAAGATATTCAAAAACAGCGGGACATGAATGAGATTTGAGTAGAGGAATCACAGGACTTTCTCGATGAAGGATTTCTTGAAATCAGATTTGGATTCTCATACACTGGAGGTGGATCGGGATCCGGATTTTCTCTAGTATGTCTTCTGGAATCCAGTGTGTTGAATTATTTTCAAAAATCAAAGGGACAAAACAAATTTGTTTAGCCTATCAAATTCTATACTCATAACCCAAAAGTCTAGAATGATCTAATATACTGGGGAAATTTACAAGTCAAGTGTCACGTTTACAAGCTAGACCGGAGATTGACTGAAGCAACGTTTATCTACTTTCGCTAATGCAAAGCAAGAGCGTTTCGAAGGCTACCTGGCATAACTTCAGGCTCTATCTGTAGCTTATAAAACAAATAACACCAACAAGAAAACCATTTTATTCCCCAGTCTGGTCGCCACTATGTTATTGCCTAAATCTACCTCAGGCTAAAGGAAGGCAGAGTTCAGGGTAACATCAAACCACGCTCAGTATGGTAGCTAGCCCTACCAGATCAGGAAAGGGCTCTCTCCAGGTCAATCTCAGCAAAAATAATCAATATGGCTTGAGATGACTTGAAATAAAAGATAATTTTAGGCTAGGTATATAATTCAAGGAGTTTGATTTTGATTTTGGGGGTTTTTGTTGGAACCAAAGGGAAAGGAAGTTTTGGATCCGGGGATAAGGCCTAGTTTTTGCAGAGTTTTGATTGGGGCAAGGAAGGAAATTGTTTTTATGCTTTAGATTGAATGAATGGATGGTTCAGACCGGTGAGGAGTTGAAGAGGGCAAGAGGATTTCAAGAATCCTCTTCAAACAGATGAAAACATGGAAAATTAAACAAAACTAAAGGCAGACCAAAGCAATCTAATGAATTCCACCTTTATAACTTGTTTGTTTAATTTAAGAAGAAAGGAGAAGGAAAATGGTACACATAAACATCAGTGAACTTACAATTACATAGATAAACACACCATCAAAACACAGAGCCACAAGGATCCCAAAGAGTGCTGCAAACCCTGGTCTATTCCTTTGCCAAAATTGCAGAGATGAAATGTACAATGAAGTGCCAAGCAATCCCAAGTGTCCCACCCTGAAAATGACTTAGAAAATACATGATATAGACAAGCCTAACTCATTCCCATGCCTCTAGGGGTCAATTTTATCATTCTAGGAGCTGTTTCAACCATATCTAAACTAGGAACTGGAAAATAGGCAATGAAACAACTTGCCTCTATATGATAGGAAACTGATTCATTCACTTACATTTCACCTTTTGGTGAATGAATCTAATAGAATGAGTAAAAATGTGCAAAAATTACATCAAATTCATGAAATTACATCAAGTTACATCAAGAGTTACATGAAAAATTCAAACTGGCCAAAACTAGGCGAAATTCTGAGCTGCTAAGTGAAAAATAGGCCAAATTTCCCTATGTGCCATGCCTGAAATCTCTATGCGTAGCACAATTTTGAGGCTGATTTTGAGGCCTTTCCTGAAGTTAAAATTGAGTGCAGGATAGCTCGTTGGAAATCCCTACCTGTCTACTTTCCAACCTGAGTGTAATTTCTGGATTTGGTTGCCATTTTCCCCTCCAAAAATCAAATCTCCCAACACTGCTTCCTATGTGTGCAAAAAGTGGTAGAAAGGCCATTTTTAGGGTGTTTTTTACCCTTTAGGCAACCCAAAACTTGTCAAAATCCTTAGGTAATCCATAGGCATGCATAAATTTTGATGAAAAATCCAAAAATGCAAAGTTTTCTTGTTGTAGAGCTGCCAATTATAAGCGTGCGCCAAGTGGCGCTACGCGTCGGGCAGGAAAATATGTTTTTAGGCCCAAAAATTCAAAATTGACAAAATTTTTCCCAAATTTCTTGAAATTTGGGCTGAAGGTCCCTCATCAAGTTCTTTGTTGGGCCAAAGAAGCTTCGGCCAAAATTTGGAGTCTATCAATCCTTTTGCGACGCTTTAGTGCCCTCCTTAGCCTCGCTTTCAGGATCTTGATCCTCGCTTTGCAAACATGATTTCGCGCCCAATAATGGTTCTTCATGTGTCTGAGCATGTTATTTTCCTTTTTTTCCTTCTCCAATAGCTTCTTAAGATGAATGTTGACCCTCTCCAGCCAAGTCTCTCTATCAGCCTCAATCTCCCGCTCAATAGGTATCATCTCGGTTGGGCTTCTTCGGGCAACTTGCTGGTTTTCACGGATGTTTTGCAACTCCATGATCATCTGTTGATCCTCCAACTGCTTGTTATGCTGCTCCAAGTAGTTTATGATCCATTGAGCTCTTTGCAACTTGTCGGTCAATGTTTCTATCTCATCCTTCTGCTCCTGAATGATCTCTCTCAATTTTGAGCTTGGAGAGCTCAAATCCTCATCAATCAATATGAAATTAGTATCCTGGCCTCCTGAAGGGCCCTGATCCTACATAGGCCTCTTACCTATATCCTGTACATGTACCTGTGCTGCTGATGATGGCAACGAGACCCCTTCCACCCCGGGTGGAGATAGTACTTGTCGAGCTGCTGCAAATAATGCTTTGGTGCCTCTCTGATAAGTAACAAACACTGGCACACTGATAGGCTCTATCTCGTGACCTTAAAGCTGATGTGAAGGTTCACCTGGCTCATGAAAAACCTCTGGGGGAACCTGTGGAGCTATGAAGAAGTCATGGGAAATGAAATCCTCCCATGAAATACCCTGCAATCCAAGCTGATGTACAACAACAATCTTGATGAGTGCATAGTGATAAATACTATTGTACTGCTGCTCGGGAGTCTTCTTCTGCACAAGAGTGGTCATTCTCTTGATGTTCTGGCACATGAAATAAGGTATGTTTATCATCTTCACTCTTGTTAAATTCATCAATAACCTGATGTGGTAGGCATAGAGGCGTGAGAATCGGCCCTCACAACTGAAGTATCTGATAATGAGTCTCATCAAAGGTGCATAGGATTCCTTTAGGAACTGGAATGGAAATACCCTGACGAGCTGTCTCACATAGCTAGGCCTGATGTATGGTTCATAATGCACTCTGTCCACCTGTTGTATTTTGTTCCACTGTTCACCTACATTCAGTATTGTGGTTGCTTGAGAAATGGTTTCCGGTGTCAAGGTGAAATTTACACCAGCAAGAGTTACCTAACCATCATGCAAATGTAATACAGACAACCGAGCCAACTCCTGATGATGCTGAATCCAAGAAATCATCTCATAGTATTGATAGCATGACTACTCTCGAAAACATGCCATGGCAATTGGGTAGGCCTGCAATTGAGTCAATGAGGTGGTCTCTTCTCTCACATGTTTTCCACCTTTACGAGGCCTTCTCGGTGCATGTAGCTCAATGGTAGAATCACTATCTCTGTCATATGATGTATCAATGTCTCTCTCCATGGTGTTTCAAGGTCTATGTTTGGCTTGTAAGAGGTGGAAATGAGAGTTTGGTGCTTTTTTTTTCAATTGCCAAATATGTGTCAAAGGAAAGGCACTGTGGAGAAAAATAGGACAGTGGGGACAATGTGGTTAAATCAAGTGAAATTTGAAGTGTAAGGACAGTCACTTGACTGTTTGGACTTGGGGTTTTGGGAATTTTTACAAATGAAATGGGAAAAGGGGAATGAAAGTGAAATGAAATGACTTGGAATGGGGAAATAGGAATGAGATGATATGAGTGGTTTGGGATATAAGGAAATATGGGATAGACTGTAATAATAGGATTACAATGAGGGAAGGAATGAACAAGGTGGGGGAGATGGAGTATTTGGCACCAAAATGACTTTTTAAAACACCATTTCAAAACCCTAAGGAGCAGTTTTTAACAAAAGGATAGGGTTTATAATTTGACATTCAAAACTCTCTTATTTAACCTCAATCAACATCAAATGGAAATCATGAACTTACTTGGAACAAGGGAGGAAAAATCGTTTTGAAATTTGAGAGAGATGGCATGAATTTTTATGCTTCAGCCCCGTGCGCCATGCGCATAACCCAGTGCACCACGACAATTGAGTGCGCCACGCTGGTTCATAATTACATGGTGGTGGGTGGCCCTATGCGCCGCGACTAGCCAGTGCTCCGCGACCTTCACCCAATGCGCCGCGCAGGCAAATTATACACAGTTTGGCCTCCAAATCATAGTTTTGCCTCCAACTTATTTCTCCACGATTTCTCTTGGCTCATTGCTAACTTTTGCTATGCAAATTAATTTTGAAACAATGAAAATATCTTTTATGGCCACAGACTTTGATTTTTTATTTGAAATAACCCAATTTCTAATGTTTGAACTTTGACACTTTCACATTTTAAAATAAACTCTGTTTTTGTTTGTTTCCTTTGATTTTTGAACTGATGATGAATCTCTTGTCTATTTTTTGCAGGGATAACTGGCATGGGATTTTGGCAAAGGAAACCAGGGCTGCGCCTGAAGAACTTCACAACTGAAAAACTTTTGAAAATTACATGGCATTTATTGCAAAAGACAAAATTGACGATTTTTCATGATCAAGCATTACGATGATGAAATTTTTGCAATGAAAACTTATTTCAAACCTCCCTCATGTGCCTGCTGACATTATTAGACATTCTGAAGACGAAACCCTAGACCTAATGAGGTTTAAAACCCTAAAATGACTCTTTGCTGACCAAGAGAACAAACAGGACTGTAAATCACTGTAAAATTGATTTTGATGAACTTTGATGAACAGACCCGAGCCAACAGGTATGAGACATGAGGGATATGAGTGACAAGACCCTTCCGTCAGATGATCCATGCTCCTAATGGAATGCAGATGACTGAATTGAATGAGACACCTAAAATGAAATGCAACAAAAGAGATTTTGATCTCTGATGGAGGGATGAAGATACGGACTCTAACACACCTGGTCATGGACATAGTGGTATCAGACATTCCTCCCAAGTACGGAATTCTCTTATCCAGATCTTGGGGGGGGGGGAACTTTAAGGAAATATTCAATTAGATATATCTTACGCCACCATTCCTGTGTTTAACCAAACAAGAATACTGTATCAGGAATCACACATGAAATATATGGTTAGCAGCCAAGAAAGGCCAGATAAAATCCCTATGTATTCCATACATTCAGACCTAAATTCCTTCATTTTACACACTAATGAAGACATTGATAAACAGGTAGGAGAAATTGAAACAGATCTAGGAACACTGCATCAGACATGCTAGATTTTCTATGATGAGCTGGATACTCAAAGCTATCATGACCCTGAAAAATTATGTCTTGAAGAGTGGGAATTTGATTTTCTAGAAATAGAGATAAATCAGAAAACAGAAAACATTCTACACCCTCAAGAAAGTTGCTCAAACCAAGAACAAACATCAAAAGTACAATTAGAACTTTTTTCAAAAAAAAGGGGCTGAAAGGCTTACATAGTACAAACCTCTTTGGAAATCAGGAGCAGGGGAGCCTCATGTTCTTGCCATACTTAAATGCTTCACCATCCCAAGACTTTACCTCTCCAAGTAAAACTTTAGCTTTTGCAACTACTTTTATGAATCCAGCGAAAATTTCTGATAAATTTAATGAAGGGGAATATGATAACAATAGTCCTAAAAAACCTGAGCTAATTGAACTAACTAAAACTCTGTCATTTCACCAAAGATTAAGAGCTGCTAGAATATGCAAAATTATTCAAGATACTAATACATGTCGGGAAAATAGTTTGAAACACTATGACACTGTCATCATTTCAAGAAGTAACCCTTACAAAAAGAAATGCAAAAATCTCGATCAAACATTAACAATTAAAGACAAAACAAATGGACATACGATATGTGTAGATTTTAGGAACACAGATAAACCTCCCCAGAACAGCACTTATATCCTTCCTAAAAAAAATTAGACCATACAGAAACTAGGAGTTTCTAATCATATTTCTTTGCAAGGTTATGTTTCAGGATATCATTAGTTAATTCCTCTTCAAAGAAAATAGCTTAAATATTTTTTCAAATACACTGGAAGCAGTTCCAAATTCAAACCTAGGGTTGCAAAACTACAAGACACCAAAGACATGTTCCTGAAGGCCATGTTTCCAGTACTGAATTTCTTCACTATGATGTACCTTGACGATGTTGTCATCTGTTTTAAAAATGACAAAGAGTATCTATATTACCTAAAGAAGATGTACAACAAAGGCAGGAGCGGAAATCAAAAGTATAGAGAAAAGCAGCAAGCAAATAAAGACTTTTTCAGAGACTCTTGCAAGAACCCTTATGTTGTGCTTGAAAGGGAAAATTTTCCAAACTTTTCTTTTCAAGAGCTGACCGGACCAAGAGCATCGAGAGATCCCTTTGAAGACAAAATTCTCAAGTTCCACCATTTTCAAGATTTCTAGTTTCAAAAACATTTTCACTCATTGTACATATCAATGTTTGAAGAAATAAATTTAAAAAAAAACACAAAAACAATAGAAAAGTTGAAAAGAGGGCAGTTTTAAAATATCAGAAAAGCCCCATGTTCAAAAAATAGTCATACTGAAAGTGTGCACGTCTAAATGCCACTACTAGTGCTCAAAGGATGTCTTGTTCAGTTATCTAGCCTAATCATACTGAACATGTTTTAAATTGCTTGCTGATAAGTTAGTGAAAGAAGTGATAGTCAAATTGTGTAAGCTTGACTTATCGATGAAATTAGATTAGGAAAAGATACTGGTTCCACACACTCAAAACAGAACCAAAGAGGAAAACAGGGATGAAAAGAAAACTATATATCCTAGCCCTGATTTTTCTAAATCTCATTTTGTGCGAAAGTAATATTTGTTTGCAGCTTGTCTTTTATGCCACAAACACATGACAAGTCAGACTATCTAATCCTGATTTGGTCATTTTTCAATTTCATGTTTTATTTTAGTGAATGAAATCCTGTCAAACAGCTTAATCTTAACAGTTGATCTAGCATAAGTAGAGAATCAAAGGATTTCATCAGTTTAATCTGAAATCCCGAAGGATATAAGTGTAGAATTATATAGTTTTTCCTTTTTTTATATCATTTCAAAGGGTTTTCCAGTCCAAGTGCACCCAAAGAAGAAAAAATGCTAGGAAATATAGCTGGGTAGGTAGAGATGAGGTTGTCGCTAATCATGCTATAAATTTTCAAAAATATCATCAAGAAAGAGAGAAATTTGTGCCAATGGATAGGGAACTGGTCTTCATAAGCTAGAGATCTGCAATTCTAGACACCTCCTAAAAAGGAGCTGCCCTCCCCAAATGGAGCCACTGTTAATCATCAGTATTTTTGCATGTCTTGATGACTAGATTCCTTGGCTGAGTTTTCCAGAAGCTAATCTCAATCTGTCAATTTTTCATCCAGAAAACACCTCAAACAAATTTTTGTCTTCCTACCCCTCCTTTTGAGCCTATGATGAGAATAGTCTTCAGTTCCCCTACCTATCACAATTCATCAAATCCTCCCTATCTATAGTTGTCATAAGTTGGTCTCTCTACCATCAAAATCCCTTGTTTTTCATACAACCATTGTCCGACATTTGACAAAGTAACTACCCCTCAATCCCTAATCATCTTGTCATGGGATAACCTAATCATGCCTAACAAGCCATTCAAGAGCTATGACAAAGTCTGTAGGTCTAGGTGGTGGTGTTTTAGGGAAAACTCCTTGGCAAGACTATTTTAAGCCAAAAACCTTGTTTGTCATCATCATGTCAGCCATCATTTTCTTCTCACCCAAAAAACAAAACCCTGGTCAATCCTTAGGTCACACACCATAAAATCTTGCTTTGTCTCTTTTAAGAAGTGCTCACAAGTGTTCAAATCAGGAAAAGAGAAAGAGTTTCCCTATCTGAAAAATATTATCAAGTGAACTTTCAAGCATTATCATCATGTTATATCAGCAAATGCTTTCAATGATCAAAGTAATTTCATCAATGCATCTCTGCAGGGGTGCTAGGATATATGGCACAAATTATTTTTGGGTAAGGGAAAATTTCAAGGAACAACTCCAAGTAAAAAAGAACAGTTGACTATTTTAAGGACTAATGGAAATATAGAGTTTAGATAGAAGAGCACATACAAGATCCATCCATGTAATTCAAAACACCAAGAATGTCAAAAACCTCCATCAAGGCAAAAGAGTACAAAAGTTAGAAAAATACTACCTCCAGTGCTTCACGTCAATTACAATGGAATTTGTTCCCAAAAGTATGAGCCAGCTCTTAAAATCAGTCTCATAAAACCAAGAGTGGCAGTCTTTTGGAAAAAGGCATGTAGCAGACTAGGCATCAGAATGAAAAGTGTAAAAGGAACAGCTGCCTTTTATCCTACTTCGGTCTAGCCTCTAAAAAAATTCAAGGACAACTTCATCTCCAAAAGAGCTAAAGGCCAATACCAAGAAAATGTTATTTCCAAGACAGTCATAGTAGACATTTATCAGTTGGAAGTGCATTACCTGCTCATGTTTTTCACAGCGAAATGCTATAAAAAGGCATGTCTCAAAGAAAATTAGACTAAAGGTAAGCTAAGGTTAAGTATTAAGGCCTCGTTCATGATAAGTAGAAGTCCCACAGATAACTGGTTCAAAAAAAGTTTTCAATGGTAGCAGGGATGAAAGAAAACTTTGTGTTTATAGTGTCTTTTTCAATCATGAGTAGAAGGAAAAAGCACTAAGTTTTCAAGAAGCCTCCTTCATAAATAAGCAGATGGCACTCAGATGGTTTAAAGGTTTTTTTTTGTAAAGGAAAAGAACACAGTGGCTTTAATAAACCTAGGTAGTTGCATCTTGCATTACCTCCTCCTAAGGATAAACAGAGAACATTCCTCATGAATATAATCACATTTTTTGGTCTAAAGTTTCAAAGTGATATGGTGAAATAAAGTCATAGGTTACAGATAATATGTCACATAGCAAAAAGGACTATTTTGTTTGAATATATTCAAGAGTGACAAATGGAAAAGATCACATTTTGCCCCTAAATGGTCTATTCAAAGCAACAGAGAAAACACATATGAAAAGACCTCCTTCACATCATAAACATAGGATTTACATAATGGTGTTGAGAGGCTGCAGTAGTGGTGTTTATGTGAGCCTTTTTCAGATGATAAGGACAAGGTCACAGTTTTGAGGAAGACTTTCTTGATAGACAGAGCTTGGATGCATAAAATTTGAAACCTAAAAGTATCAAAAAAGTGCCCAGAAATTGTTTTGAAAGGACCTCCTTCACTAATGAGCAGAGATAAACACATCATGGTTTGGAGAAGGGCAGCTTAAAGGATATAAAGAAGTTGGTGAAAGGTAGCTTCTTTCTTCAAACATTAACACAACCATCATAAAGGGTTTTGCTTCCAAAAGAAAAAAGGGTGCCCACCTTGTTTTTCCAAAAAGCACAAAGGAAAAAAATGAAAAATAACCAAAGGGAGAGAAAGAAGCATTCAAAATCACTTAAAAAAAAAAAGAGCTATAAAAGCTCTCAAAGTGGAAGTTTACTTTCTATTGTGCAAATGGATAGAAGAGGAACGATTTTTCGAACCCTCGACAAGTAGTTTGAAAATTTTTTAAGACGCGATGCGCCTGTAGCGTCTCTTCGAAGAATTTTGCACACGTCGTGATGCACCTATGTTCTTCGACCAACCTGCCCTGCCCAGTGTTCAGCAAGCGCCCATCGCCCGACCCGACAGCACCCACAATGGCATGCAAGTGCTACGTGCTTGTGCACAGGAGCGTAGCACCTCTCAAGAGGCCTCCAATTCACCACAAATCAGATTATTTGCATAGGGAATTCATCTCCAAAAGTAGCCAACACATTTTCAAGAGGTATTTCTTGTTTTCCTCACATAAGTCTTTGATTTTGAGAGGTGTTAGAATCAATTTTATTAAGAAAAAGACACAATCTAATAAAGGGGAAAACACATTTTGTTCTCAAAACTGTCATGTTTACTAAGAGACAAAAATATAGTGATTGAGGAGAAGCACCTATTGTTAGTTTACAGAGCTTGTTTGGTGTAAGAGGTTAAAAGACAAAACTCAGTGATTTCAAAGAAGAAAAAACACAGTTCTTAAGAAGGAAACTTATTTTCATTAAAAATAACTTGTTTTCTAGTTAGGAAAGAAATATAGTGTTGAAAGAAGAGTTCTATTTTTTAGTTCATTTGAAAGACTTGTTTTGGTAAGAGAGTGAAGGAAATTCTAAACAACTATGCCTCCAAAGAAGGTCAGCAAGGGTGGATTTCACAAAAGGTTTGAGCCTATTACAACTCAGGAAATAAATGACTCCCCTTCGGTTCTTTTCAACTTTCATGATAGGGTGCCTTGATTTTTTCCAAAAATTCCAGGAGGTCACCAATCACCCTCCCTTGACACAATTGCTTGCCCTGAGGCTGCAAGGAAAACATGTTCACATAGTAGGCCTTGATTTTTTTCTTACTCTTAGGTCAGTGTCAAGGGCCACCAAGATTCCCTATCTTGGTGAGAAATGGGTCAAACAAGCCTGTTTGGACCTAGAACACTATAAGCCCTTCTTAAAACCAGCTTACCAAAATGAATGCAAGGTTATTTTCCCCTTTTCTCATCTATTGAACAGTTATGAGCCCCTTATGAAAACCATCATGAGATATTTCACATGTGAGGAGAGATATTCTTGAGTTTATTCCTACCATATCAGACTTCTGATGCATTTCACTCAGACTCAGCTGTTGAATCTCTCTTTCTTCCTCTGCAAAAGCATAGACAAGATGTCCTCCCTTGTCCAAAAGAGACCTCCTGCTCAGCAAAAAGCTAGTCTTTTCCATCATTCTCTCATCAAAATCATCATCCTTCACTAGCTTGAAAAGAAAGGAGTTTCTTGGGAGACTTTCATTTCTCATCTGGACTTTACTACTACCTCTTCATCTCATGGCCCATCCCATATGTCCTCCTTACCCTCCACTCACTATGTCTCCCCTTCACCTAGTCAATCTACCCCTCAAAATCAAACATCACCCATGATTGATAGTGAAAAAGATCAGTCTTATGAAAGCAGACATGAAGTTATTGATGATGAGGAACATAGGGACACTCAACAAATTAGTGAGGATGAAAAGCAAAGCAGCCCTAAACAGAGCAGTGAAAATGAGCATGGGGACAACCCACATACATCTAGTGAGGATGAAAAACAAACTGAGGAGCAGCAGGGTAGCGATGATGAAGAGCAAAGGGAAGATGTTCAAAGCAGTGATGAGGAACACCACAGTCCTCAATAAAGTCATGAAATCAATCAAAGGGATAGTGAAAAATGTGCCTCCCAACAAAGTCGTGACCATGATGGCAGCACACACACAGAGTCTTAAGGAAAATAGTGAAGATGATGGCAGCATACAAAATGACAAAGAAGACAGTCATAATGAAGGCAACCCTAAACAAATTCAAGACAGTGAGGAGGGTAAACAAGGAAGTCCACAAATAGACAGTAAAGATAGTCAAGCAGCAGAAAAGGATGATGAAGTTAACAACGCTAAAAAACATACTCTAAATAGCACTGATGAGGTTGAAGGCAACATATGTCAAGAGGTTCAAAACATTGATAAAGGTGAAAATGGCAGCCCTAAACAAACTCAAAACAGTGAGGAAAACAGTGAACAGGGTAGCAAAGCAAGCAATGATGGAGGCAGCAGTGTAAAGGATCAAGTTGAACAAGTGCTAGTGATAAAACCTCCTCCCTCTTCTCCTCAACACAGCCAAGAACATGTGCTTGCTGCCACTCTTAGGCAAGGGGCCATGATTCATTCCTCAGAAGCACCAAAGGCTAAAAACACCAAATCTGCAAAGAAGAAAATCACTCCAACAGTGACTAGTATTGTCACTAGAATGCTAAGGAGTAGAGGCAAACTGCCTAAGAAGAGTATTGTTGAATTGCCAAAGAGAAAAAGAGCAAAGAATTCTATCCAAATCAAGGGCAAAGTAAAATTTGAACTGTAGGAGAGTAGTCATGAAAAAGAAAGAGAGTTTGACATCATACAAATAGACAGTGATGTTGGAGATGATGAAGCTAGAATTCTTGAGTCACTTTTGCAAAACAGAGAAGCCCAAATCCATGACTTAGAAACTGATCTAGAAAGGTCAAATGACCTCATACATTTTCTACAAATGCAAAATAAACAAATGAGTGGGCAAATGGCAATTTATGAGGCCCGAGCATTCAAACACCAAAGGGAAGCATACAAAGCACAAGTCAAGCTTGAAGAGTATATGGGCGAGTTTGATGATATTGAGGAAGAAGAGCAACCAGTAAGAAAAAGGCCTAGGACTATGGGTGTTACACCATTTTTTTGTCATCTAACCTATTACCATTAGATGGACCCAAGTACACCATGTAAGACCAATTTTACTCTAAGTAAAATTGCTTTCACTATGTAAAATAACTTAGTAATCCATAATTTATTAAGTTGTTTATGGTCTAAACAGGAAACCCCATGAGGAAATATTGAATAAATCCATATTTTTTTGATTTTCCTCAAGGAATAATTAGTTAAACAATAGTTTAATTAATATTCCTGGTCATATTTAACCCAAAACAAGGAAATCAATTAAATAAATCCTTATTTATTTGATTATTTCCTAGGAATAAGTTATTTAAATCCTTATTTAAATAATATTCCTAGTTAAATTTGACTAAATCATTTATAAATAATTAAATAAATCATTATTTATTTAATTATATGTCCACCATTTCCTTAAAATAATAAATAAATTATTTTATTTATTTATTATTTATAAATAATTACAGGTCTATTTAACCCCCAAACAAGGAAATTAATTGAATAAATCTTATTTTATCTTATAATTTTCTAGAATATTATTTAAATCTTATATAGAAATAATATGTTCACTTACATTTAACTGTATTCGTCATTTTATAAATAATTAAATAAATAATTATTTATTTAATTATCATTTAAACTCTTCCTTAAAAATAATAAATAAATCATTTATTTATTTATTATTTACAAATAAAGAGATTTGACCCAAGTCAAATACATTTTCCCTCCAACAAATATAATAAAATAGTCCTAAAAGGTGGTTCTAGAATTTGGCGAATAATATTTTATTCATGCACCAAGTTCTAGACTACCCTAATATTTTGTTATAAATAGAAGGGTTTTCCTATCCATTTGTCAACTTTCATTGCCTATTAGATCACTCTGCATCTATGCTCTTGGTCTGACTTTGAGCCATTATCATTGTCAAATTTTCTATCATTCCACTTTGTGAACTCCCTTTGAGTTCTATGTTTGTCTGGGTTTTCTACCCCAACAAGAGAGAGAAATTTTAGATCTAAAGTGTTGAGGACTTTCAAGAACCCATCCCATTGAGGAGAATTGGAAACACCTTTCTTGTTTTCCTCTCAGGTGCCCTTTAATATAAATAATTCTTTTAAAAATATGGTTCTTGTCTTGTCTATTGGATGCATGGAGCAAAACTTCATTTTTTAATGCTTAATGTCTTTTTATGCATAGATCTGGATTTGTGCAGCATTTATCTTGATCAACTAACTGCAGATTTGAAGATATTGGAGCCATAATTGATGTTAGGGCTATTTTTTATACGTAGCTAAAGTGTTCTTTTTCTGACAAAAGATTCATACTAACAATGGGTCTTAGGAAAGCTTTGGAGAAACAGAGGGAAGAAGAAGCAGCCCTTGCTCGATCATATCCTCTCACACAATTGCTTGCCCAAGAGATATAAAATGATAAAGAATCATGGCTTGAAAGATCCAAGAAGAATTTGGAGTACAAATTAGAAAAGGCAATCAAAGACTTTGGTTTGCAAAGGAAGATGACCAGGTATTACAAGAAATTGAACCAATTTGCCCGAAAAAAACTCAAAAGTGCTCAAGAAAGGCTAAAAACTGCCCAAAGGAGGTGCCTGGTGAAAAAAGGGGAAAAAGACATATCTAGGCTTGAAATCTTGGCTTCAGCTTCCTTGCATGCTTCTAAGAACCCATAAGAGGTTTTCTCGCCAAAATTGAGCAAATTTTGACATGATCTTGTTTTTTGTGTTTTTTGGCCCAAATTGCACAATTTTCTAGGCTCTGCCATGTTTTCTAGGAGCATCCTCAACTCATGAAATTAAGTTTTTTGGATGTACTAAATTTGGGGGCATCTAATCACAAATTTTCAGATCAAAATAAGGTGTTTTGGTCCCCCAAAGAGGCAAAAGTCAGTCAAAATTCACCTTTCTGCCTCACATATCAGTAGATGAGACCCTCCTGGGTTTTTTCACTCAGTCCACTTTTTGAAAAACTTCCAGGGATCCGTTTTGGAAAAATAAAGTATTTCCAGAAACTATACATCTAGGGCTTTCCAACGAGCTATCACGTGCCTCGTTTAGACATCAGGAAGTCCCTCGAAAGTTATCTGTAAAACAGGCTTTTTTCTGCTGCTACACTCCTGAAGCATTTTGGCTGAAAAGGCAATTTTCTGAAGATGGCCATCCAAATGTGCGTTAAGCTATTTTTAACCCTATTTCAGATATTAAAAGTCAATTTTCTTTCTATTTTTAGCTTAAATAGATGTTTTGTGCCTTGGGCTTTTCAAAGCCTCAAGGACAAAATCAGATATTTGTATTAGGCCAATGGCCTTCTAGTTGCTCTAGGAGTGTTTCTTTCTCTTTGGCCTATATAATCCAAGAGGATTCATTGTAACCAAAGGCTGAAATTGATGCTATAGAGCAAATACATAGCATTATGAGCTTTGAAGAAATACTTGTCTTATGAAGTGGATGATCTCTTGCTTAACTTTGATGGTGGAGGAGGATTGTATGTAGGATTCCACGGCTTGGTGAATGGTATTATGTTCCTTATCTGTTATGTTTTCTTAGTTTATCATACATGTTTTCATGCTTCTTGCTTGTTGTTGTTCATTAAAGAATAATTTTGAGATATGCCCATGGAGGCACCTCAAATTTCCTGATTCATTACAGCTTTAAATGTTTTCATCTTTCTTGGTTGTCTCAAAGAATTCTTAATTGCTCTTTGGTACCCTAAGAACTTGTTATCTGTTTCATTAATGGTTATTATGTATGTTGTCTAGTATGATTCATGGTATGCCCTACTTACTCATAGCTAATCAAAACTCCATTACTGAAATATCTCTCTGAATTATTGGTTGTCTTAGTTAACTCAAAGAGGTTTTGTTTCGATCTTGCTCTTTGTCCATGCTTTGCAGTCTTATTTCAAATATTCCCGATAGCTCAAGATATGATGTTTAGGAGTTCCCTCTTCATCGATTGAGTTTTTTGTTTGTCTAATTTATTTTCCCAAAAGTCTAAAGGTGATTTTCCCAAATTTAGAGGTTCTTATACTTCTACGTATCACTGGATTGTTTATTTTCTGCATTTATTAGTTTGAGTTTCATTCATAGTGATTAATTGTTAGCCCTACCACATGAATGTTTGTTGTTTAAACTATTTATGCTTAAAATATATTTTTATTTCACAAAATTAATGTACATCTCATTTCACTTACATCCAAAGAATCCATTTATCTTGACCAAATTGGCCCTACAGTAATACCTTGTCCATCATGTAGACAGTCTCAACCTTTTCGACCCCATAGCCCAATTTATCTGACAAACTTTTGATATATTTATCCTTTGATCAGTTCCCCTCAAAAAACCCAAAAAAAAAAACGTACTTAACAACTAGCCTAAAATCAAATATATAAAAACAAACAAGTTTACATCCTTTTCATAATAGAGAGAGCCCTCTCTGGGTCCAGGAAGGCTAGGTCCTAGGGCTCTAAAGCTTGGTCTGATGTTACCCTATCATTTTGCTTGCCAATCTGCCAAATCACGTGACCATAACACCTACTATCCCCAAGGAAATGGATTAGTTGAATCCTCCAACAAAAGCCTTGTCAATATTATCAAAAAATTGTTGGAGCAGAATCAGAAATCATGGCATAGTAAGCTTGTTCATGCTTTATGGGCTAATATATTAACCACCAAAAAGTCAATAAATATGTACCCCTATCAGCTAGTTTATGGCATGGACGCAGTCTTCCCAACCTCACTAGGAGTTCCAGTCATGAAATTCCTCCAAGAAGTACAATTTGAGAAAAATGATATGCATAGAAGGATAAATCGGACCATTCATTTGTAGCAGACTAGAGAGGAAGTGTACAGCAAACCACAAACAGTCCAAGAAAGTATCAAGAAATTATTTTACAAGAGGACAAAAAATTTCCAAGTTAGAAATGTTGTTCTAAAATGGGATTCCAGAAGGGAAGAGAAAGGAAAGCATGGAAAATTTGAAAATCTGTGGAAAGGACACTACATTATTCATTCTATCAGCAGCCATAATACATTCTTTCTGCAAGAGCTGAATAGAGAAGATTTGTTTGGAGGTCCTGTCAATGGCAGGATGCTCAAGCACTATTTCTGCCAAGAGTCCTAAAAATCGGAGCTTTACTTTTCATTGTATATAACATTGTTTTCATTTGAAAAAAGAATAAAAACACAAAAAACAAAAGAAAAAGAAAAGAGGGCAGATTCAAAAAGGGTAAAGCCCCATATCCAAAAAGAGAATTTTCTGAAAGTTGGGCAAATCTAAATGCCACTACCGATTTGAAAATAACATATTGTTTAGTCATCTAGCATAATCATGGCTGAACATGCTTTAAATTATGTTGATAAGTTAGTAGAAGCACAGATTTATAAAGATTTTTTCAAACTTGGCTTATCAATAGAATAGATTAGGATAGAAAGGAAATGGTTCTATTAAGATCAAAATCAGAACTAGAAAAAGACTTGAAGGAATTTTATAAATTTCATATCTTAAAGCCTTCATCATTTTGTTTTATTTCTCTGCAAATAAAGTCTATGTGCAGCTTGTACATACAGCCATAGACACCATAGCAAATCAGACAATCTAATCCTGATTTGATTGTATTTAAATTTCCTGTTTTAGAAATAGAAATAAAATCTGTCAACCAGCTTAATCTTGACAGGTAGTAGCTAGGTAGAAAATAAAGAGTTCAACAATTTAATCTGAACTCTTGGAAGAGATAAGGATAGGATTAGATAGTTTATTTCTGTTTTCAAAAATAAAATGTCAAAGAGTTTGCTAGTTCAAATGCACTCAAAAGGGAAAGGAAAAATGCTAGGGAAAAGTAAGATTGGGTAGGTAGAGATGCTGTTTGAAGAAATTTCATGTTGCAGATTGATAAAAGTTGCACTTTTCAGAGATCAATAAGAAAAGAAGAAATTTGCCCAATGGATAAGGCACTGGTCCACTAAAAGCCAGAGATCTATGAACTGAGGTTCTGGACACCTAAAAGGACAGTTGTCCTCCCCAAATGGAGCCACTTTTAGTCATCCATAATTTTGACTTTATCCAAAGATGACTAAATATAACAAACCTAGATTTCTAGAACAAAATTACAAAGACATGATGAGTTCTAGAAATCTCACCGCCTTCATCATTTCAAGTCCATTATTCCACTAAAATCTTCATCTGTTTTCCTAAAAATATTATCTTTTTGTTCCTTAATAGTGTTGTTCCCTAAAGTGTTGTTCCTTAAGTGTTGTTCCTTAAAACAGTGTTGTTTCTTAAATAGTGTTGTTCCCTAAAGTGTTGTTCATTAAGTGTTGTTCCTGTTCCTTATTTAGAATCCTTAAGAAACACTACTGAACAAAAAGAAACTGTATGTAGGCCATTTTCTCCATCATTTACTAAGCCTATTTCACTCATTTTTGCCCCTTTTCGTCCTTCATTTTCCTCTGAACACCTTCAAAATCCCTTTTAAACTCATAAAAAATCCTTGTTATGGTTTAAAAACCCCCATTTTACCTATCGAAACCCACCAAAATGATCAAAAACCCCTCTTTTTGGTCTAAAAAGACAGTCTTTTACAACTAAGGGTTTAAGCCCCCGAGGGCTTAAAAATCTTCCCCCCTTTTTCCCATGTGTCCGAGCACTATGACCAGGCGCCTAAACCCCTGTCGCATAGGCTTTTCTTCTTTGAATCTGCATTTCCTTTGAAACTTTTTACCCGTTGATGCAATTAGCACCCTATCCTTAGCTCTTGGTCACATTTTACCCCACAGGACCGTGCCCCAGTGCCAAGTTATCAGCCCCTCCATCGCATCATTCTTTTCCTTGCTTCTTCTCCCCTTTCCTTTGTTCCACCGCAGATGCAATAAGCACCCTTACCTTAGCCCCTGGTCACTTATTCTCCCATGGGACCATGTCCTTGCACTTATTCCTAAGCCCCCATCACATCGAATTTTAATATAGAACCCTCGTTTCCTTTGCAAACTTTCCCTCTCCGATAATTATACCCTGATAAGATCCAAGCCGTAGATCTCTATGATTTGACGGTGATCATTAACCCCCACCGCTTACCATTTTTGGTTTATCCATCCACCCTTCGCACCGATCTCTGTTGTTAATCTACATGATCCAACGGTCCTCATTCATCCCGACAACCCAACTCTTCTGGACCCACCATCCATTATGCAAAGCCCTCCTCCCTTCACCTCTTTCCACCTGTCCTCCACTAAGTTCTCCCCGTCGTGCACTTCTCTCCATCGCGCTCCCTCGTAGCCGTTGGATCTTCCCCCCCAGATCCGACGGTCTATGATCAATATCACGTGATTTTTGCATCTATGGTTTAATGTTCCAAAGCCACACAAAATAGGCGGTATTTAAAAGGCCACGCAGCGCATTATAATTGGATCGTGTTCCCTCTGGGAAAAACTACTTACCGCCAGAGGGTCATGCAAAAATTGCCAATGGTTTTCCAACAACCACCTATGCCCGTTTTCACACCATATGCAATTTTAAACTGGATTTTTTCTGGTTTTTCTTCATAAAAACCTCCTCTACTCCTCCGCCTGCATTTTCCGCTCCTTCTCACTGCTCCATTCGGCTCTGCTAGCCTCCAAAGCAATTTACCAATCACGCAAGGTTTCATAACATGTTTTATGGTTTTGTGCAGGTTCTATGGCGGTTTTAAGGGCCGAAAACCCTCTCGCAATCCATAAAGGGACAGGCCATGAAGTGATGACTATCACAGTCCAAACAGAGGCCAAGCAATGAAGAAAGGGACTACCATGTTTTCGTTCTCATGGCTTGATCAGTGCTTATGAGCACGGATTATGCAATCAAACCCTCGGCATACCAGAAGAAGCCCTGCACACTACAGAACAAAGAAAAATCAATGAAATAGGAATAAAATCCCAAGGAATAGAGATTAAAGGATCGAAGATAAAGTGTTATGGTTAAAAGTTGAAGGTTAAAGGTTAAAATACATAGTTTAAAGGTTTAAATCAATCATAAAAGGAAAAAAGGGAAATAGTGTTACATTATAAAGGCAAAAAAATAATATCAAGGCCTGAAATCAGTTAAAAATTTAGTAAAATAACAAGTGGAAACAAATTGAAGACCGAAGAAGGCATGATCAGCCTCAAAAACATAAAATCAGAGTCAAAACAGAGTATCAAGGTATACAGAGACAGACAGAAGTGTTAAAGGTTTAAATTAGCATATCAAGGCTAAAAGAGCCTTAAAACACAGTTAAGTGATGAAATAAAGGTAGATTAGGCCTAAAGAGAAATTTTAGAATTAAATCAATAAGACTTAGGCTTAAAGATGGCCTCGAATACATCAAAGGAGTAGTTATTCACTTAATAACTCCATATTGACACCTTTCACTTACTTTATACCTCAAAGGGAAAATTGGCAGTTATTACACAAAAGATATTTTAAAACTGTCAGACAGTTATTGTAAAAGACAGAAAAGAGCTTTAAAGTCAATCTTTTCAACTATTTTATCCTTAGGAAGTAAAGAGAGATTTAATACACAGATAAGTAGTTGAGAAATATTCCTACCTTATGCTTTGCATGGTTTTAAGGATATGAGTGCATTTACTGTGTCATTAATAGCATTTCGAACCCTAGATGGTTCTACCTCCTCATTTACAGTATATATACTACATTGGAACTCATTTTAGGGGGGGAATTTGATAACTCTTTGAAGTAATACATAGTTCTGCTCGAATTGAAGAAAAAATGATGTACTGGAACCTGTGGATGTTTTGACTTGTTTGTGGATGGAAAAAGCTCTATCATTGGATCCTTGAGCTTGGCTATTGGTGAAGTATTCTAAACTATTTAATGTTTTTCCTGTTTTCATTCTATTTTCATCATCTCTTGGTTGCAATAGAGTAAAATTTTTAGGCTAATAAATGTCTCTTGGAAGCACCTTAGACCTATTTACTCTTCACTGTCTTTATGTTTTTCATCTGTTGAATGCTCGATTGAGTAGTTTAACTACTTTTCAACCCTTAAGCTTGTTTATTTCAAGAATATTTCAATACAGTGGCCTCAAGAAATATTTATGGTTCTCCCTGCTTGCTTGCTTCCCTTTGAAAATTGTTTTTGAAGTCTCCCTTCAAAGTACCATTGTCCATAGTCTGCCAAAGAGGTTTGTTTTGATCATACCCCTTGTACTTGCTCAAGTAATTGTTTTGAAGGTCTTTATAGTTGTAATCACAGATTTTTAGGAGTTCCCTCTTCTATGAATGTAGTTATTTGTGAATCTTGAATGTTTTCTTATCCTCAAAAGTGAAATCTTTGATGAAATAGAGTGTTCCTCGACTCTTAGATTTCATTTTGAAAGTTTGTCTTGAAATTGTTATTTGCTGAAGTGTGATTTGTAGAATTCATGGTTAGCCATGTCTATAAAATACCTCTTCATGTTCAAATTATGCTTTAATTCCCTTTGTTGGAGAGTACATATAATTAAGGATTCTTAACTACCCTTAGTTCTACTTTTCATTCTAAAAACCTTGATGTTCATTTCATTCCACCTGAAAACTTTGTAGATCAAATAGCCAAGTTAGATTTGCCCTTTGATACCCCTAATTCATATGCAAACTCATTACAAAATTCTGCTTGAATCCATATCCAAATGACTTAGATTTTTCCCTTTTCTATCTGTTAGCTCCCTGTAATCAGCAAGATTGGCGAAATTCCAATCGCAGGGAGAAACATCGTTTCAACCACTTTGGGATTCTAGGATCTAACCCTCCTGAATCCGGAGAGGGATCTCTCCAATAAGTGAAAAGATGGATTTCTCTTTGAAGTTTTGGGTAATGATATTAGGCTATTTATGAAGGACAGGGGTTTTGTTTGTTTTTGGATGGTTGAGCATGATTACTGTTTGAGGTGGAAATTTCTAAATGAAAAGAGTTTCAGAGGTGAGAAGTTGCAAACAAATAGAATAAGCTTTGGCCAGGAAGATAGATAATTGCAAGTTTTATTCCATTGGGATATGGAGTCATAATAGGGTTTAATTGAAGCAGAAAGAGGCAAGAGTGGTCCATGGGGCAAGTCATCTATGTCTAAGGATCTCTTTAAATTTTGATTTATGGAATGAAATGATACAACAATAAGGGGAATTAAAAAGATGAAGAACAAATAGTAGCCTAAGATCTGTTAAGTACTTTTAAACTAGCCAGATTTTGACATACACTTAAGAAATACATGAAAGTAAACTAGGATCTAGTAAGTACTTTTAAACTATCCAGCCTTTGATACACTTTCAATAGAAAACATTGAAAAAAAAGGGAGACAAAAATGATAACAAAGAATGGTCTAAGATCTGGTAAGTACTTCTAAACTAGCCATCTTTTGACACATTCCAAGGGAAACTTTCAGTCAGTCTTTGGGGATAAAACTAGGACCAGGGCACACCATATCTTCCTTAGTTCATCTCTACTTAACTAATACTAAACATAACATTTAAGAATAATATTCAACAAAGACAACAAGACGAGGGAACGCCAGCATTCCTATGCTTAAACTGAATTAAATCATTCCCAATAACACAGATGGAAGAAAACATTGAGATAAAGATTTTCAGTCAGAGAAGGGTACTGGTATACAGTAGGTCCTAACTCTATGCATGTTGTTCTTTATAAGAGAAGATGAACACAGTGAAAACAGAAACAAAATAACAAGTTACAATGAGAAAAACATCACCGTCAACATAGACCAGGATCCCATAAATCAACTTGTATTGATGCTCCAAACCAGTTACAGCTTTAAGTCTAATGCTTTAGTTTAGCAATCATCTACTCATCTCAGCCTAACTTATCTATCACAAACAGAGCTCCAAGGGCCAGTGAACATTATTTACAAGTAGAAGTCTCAAGCTCAATTACGTTTCAAAGTTCAGTAACCAAATCAACCAACAATTTCTCATCTTCTACAGAAGTATTTATAGAAGAATGAGGAGGTGATATCTGATAAAAGATCTCTCAGGTCAATTAATACAGACTTATTGACTTCTGCGCCTTTGAGGGGCTTGATGGAGAAGTGTATAGATATTCTCATTGTATTAATGGATTTACATTTAAGATTAAGCTCGGTGGTAGCTTTTATTGACTTTTGAGGCTCTGTGTCATGTTGGAGTAAATCTGCAAATATTTTTGCATTAAGTTCTTCGGCAGAATCGACTCTCTGGTTGTGTTTTGAGGAAAATATCTAATTTTTTACCATAACTTTGGCCTTTGTTTGAATGATTTTAAGGCATAGGTGGCACTTTGGTATCTGGGAGGAATCAATTTGCCTCAGATGTGGCGGTGGAGGCTTTTCTGTCTGATAACACTTATGATGTTCCTTTAACTGTGTTTTAATCCTGGGGATTAGGCTTTTGATATTCATTCTTAGCCGTAATCCCCAAATCTGTCTTCAATCTTCTGTTCTGGTATGTTCTATCTTCGACACTGATACTCTTTTAATTGTGTTTTAAAATCACAGTGTCTTATTAATTTGCAGGCCGCACAGGGCTCTCAAGGCATCAACGCCCATGAAGCATCGACGAAATGTGGATCTTGAACCCTGCGAATGGTTTTCCTTTTATGAATCGAAGGCACGAGAATCGTCATTCCCGGCCTTCGGCCTTTCTTTCAACATAATGGATAAACCAGTTTTAAACCTGCAAAAAACACACAAAATATCAAGAAATCCTGTGTTGTGGGTTTAACTGCTGTAGAGGATGTGGGGAGGAGCGTAGCCGTTGGATGGCAACATCCAATGGTGGAGATCTGCGTATAATAGTCGAAAGGAGAGTGATGGGAAGAAATAGTTTAGAATGATCTGGGACCGTTCGATATAGACACATGGATGGTCCAGATCCAATCGGAGGATCGCAATCGGGGGAAAAACTTAAATGGCGCCAATGTACAGGGAAACGCTGATGCGATTGAGCATTGACCGTCGATCTGAGGATCAAATCGATGGTGGGGAGTGAATCGAAGGGTTTCAAAAGGCAGAGGAAAGGTTAATGATCAGAGCAATTATGGGCCATTGGATCTAGGAAGGTGGAGGGGAGATCAATGGTGGAGAACCAATCAGGGGATCGGCAATCAGGGTTGTCAAATAAATGATTTAAACTACGCAAATGGAAATTGCCGATGCGATTGAGCGCTGACCGTCGATCTGTAGATCAGATCGACGACAGAAAGTGAATCGGAGGGGTTCAAAGGTGGGGGAAGGTTTGCAATCGGAGCAAGGAAGGCGGGGAGGAGATCAACGGTGGACAACCAATCAAGGGATCAGAAATTGGGGGTGGACAATAAAATGCATCAAATGAAAATTGCGATGCGATTAAGCGCCGGCCATTCGATCGGCTTCAGATCGACGACAGATATTTCTTTAAACTTTACACCGGCGGAAATCCTTTATGATATAAAAAACCCAAAAATTTTAATAAAACAAAGGTTTTGGTGGCGGAATATATATATACGAATAGGCTGGCACCTGACTGTGGGGCCTTTGGTCTTTGTGAGATACAATATGCCCGGGGCGTATATAACAAAGGGCCAATCACAATCAGAGCCTCAGGCTCGGTCTTTTCAAACTACCCATTGGAATTTTGTGATGAGATTGGCGCCTCAGGACTTAAACTCTTGGTCCTGGGCGTAGGTTATATGGGATGGAAAGTGGAGGGGGCGCGGTTTACATATATGTGACCCAATCGCATCAAAAGTTTTGATGCGGTCTTTCAATCAACCCATTGTGGATTTCTCCGATGCAATTGCGCTTCGAGTCTTCATTAACTTTTCCGATGCGATAAGTGCTAAAAGGCTCTAGCACCTGGTTCTAGGGTGCGGGCATGTGGGGGAAGTGGTTTAAGACTTAGCCCAAGGGGGCTTAAGTCCTTAGTAATAAAAACTTGTTTTTTATGAAATTTTTCAGAGTTTTCAATGGATTTGGGGGTTTTGGTAAGGTTAAAAAGTGAGTTCTCAACCTTGTACAAATGATTTTCATGAATGGAAGAAAAGGAATTATGAAAATAGACAAGTTTTATGGAGAAAAAGGGGAGCAAAACGAAGGTTATTTTTGAGTGGAGGAAGGGGAAAAATGATGATTTTGCAGCAGTTTATTCTCATGAAAACAGCAGAACTTCTGAGCATAAAATGGGAGCAGTAGTGAATATTTGGATAGAGGCATGAGGCCTTCAAGAGCCAACACTTTTTAGTAATAAAATTTGTTCCTTGAAGGCTCCAAAAAGTTTTAGCCACCTTTTGCTATAACAAATTTTATAGGTGGCTAACAGTGGCTCCACTTGGGGATGGTGCCTTCTTGAAGGCATCCAGAACTTCAGACTTGCATTCTCTGAGAGGCTAACCTGTGCCTCATCCATTGGGCTGCCCTTTCCTTTGCTGGGATGATCTTGCTCTGAAAACATTTTAGCAGCCATAAAAACAATGGATCTTTCATCTACAAGCTTTCTACCTACCCAATCCTATTGATCTAACATTTTTTCTTCATTAGAGTGCACTTGGATTGGCAAACTCTTTTACAACATTTTATTCTTTTGAAAGTAGGAAATCTAATCTAATTCTACTCCTTATTTCTCCATGGACTCAGACTAAACAGTTGAGACCATATGATTCTCTACCTAATCTAATATCTGTTGGGATTAAACTTTCCAATAGATTTTTATTCTCTATATTCTACAACAGAAATTTTAAAAGCATTCAAGTCAGGATTGAACAGTCTAACTTGATGCTGGTCTATGGCATAAAAACAAGCTGCACATAGACATTATTTTGCACAAAATTTAAAACAAAAATGGAAGGCTTGAGATCTGAAATTTCAAAGCATTTCCTTCCTTTTTTCTACAGCTCTTTTTTTACTCTTGCTTGAGTTGTCTTTCCTTTGCTAACTGGTTCAGATTTTGAGCTGATGAGAACCAAGTTTTTACATCTTTTGACTCAGAAGTTGAAAAAGATTTGAGTCATTTTCTCTTTGAAGCTTTAGGTTCAGATTTTGAGCATGTTTGAACCTTTAATTTCTATTCTAAAATATCTATTGATAAGCCAAGATTAAACAGTTTGGAAAATCGAATTCACTATCCTATCAGCAGAAAATTTAAAGCTAATTAGTCAAGATTAAGTTGTTTGACTAACTAGAAGTGTGTTCTTTAGGAGTGGAATTTGAGCTTGCACATTTTCATATTTGTTTCTCTTTTTCGGTATGGGGCTATACCTTTCTTGTTTTCACAATCTGCCCTCTTTTCTTTCTTTTATTTTTTTTTGTATTTTTGAATTTTTTATTTTTCTTCAAAGCCGAAAACAACAACTAACTACATGCTCAAAGTTTGAGCTTTATTGACATTCCTATCTAACCTATTCTAACTTGAAGTATCTACATCTTCATATGATACAAAAGTGCCAATGTAGCCAGTTGAGTAATGTCAAGATGAAGAAGAAACTATGGCTGCTTGTCAGAGGTATCCATATATTATTTTGAAGATTAATCTTCAAAACCAAGACTATCACAGGAGGTGACAGATTTTCATGTCTCTGGCTCTTGCAAAGGATCAATGCTTGATAATTTGAGCCAGTTGGGAACTCCACACACTCTTCCATAGGATCAACAAAGAAAAGATGAAGATTCTCTTCTTTTTGGTTCTCCATGTCTGGTAGGTTGTCTGCTTCCAAGAATTCAGCTTTGAGGAGTATATCTTCAGAATGTTGCTTGGAAGTGTCATCATCATTAACCTGCAAAATAGCAAGCAGTGAAATTTCTTTTTTCTCTAAAACTATGCTTGCTTCTGATATAAGTTCAGGTTCTTTGAATGGCAGTTTAACATTATTGAACGGAGAAGACTCTTCTTGAAAAGAAAGTGCATCCTCAGTAGGATGGTCTGCTATTTGTTTTTCTCCTTCAAATTTTTTCCAGTATCTTTTATTGTTTGGGATAGCTGGTCTAAATTTTTCTTGAATTGTATATTTTTTGTTGTCCCAAGGTCTCAAACATGTACTAGCCACAAGGGCTAAACCATTAGCAAAACTTTTTTGGTTTCTAGGAACAAGGATAAGTTGGAAATCTTGAAAATATTTTAATAAATCTATGGTATCATCCTTATAGGCTTTAATTCTGGGATGTTCAACCATGCATTCTTCTTTCACTTGCCTAATTACCAATTCTGCATTTTCGTGAACTGTTATCTTCTGGGCTCCTAGTTTTTTCAATAAGTGTAGCCCTAAGAGAAGTGTCTCATACTCTACTATGTCAGTTGTGCATGGAAAATTCAGTTTATATGAATGGGCTTCAGAATAATTGTTTCTTGTATTTTAAATCCATATTCCTGCACCTGCATTAGTTTTAGTACATAACCCATCGAAATTCATATTCCAAAGAGGACTAGTTTCAGTATTATCATTGGTTTTCTTACTATCCTCTTTGTCTTGTGTGCCATCGGATTTTTCTATGGAATAGGCACTAATTTCATGATTGTCTGCTTGAGATGATGGTTTGGAGGGTAGCTTCTTGCTTAATATTTTCTCAATTTGTTCTTCAGTTAAAGGAGAAATTTTTCTTTCAGTATAAATAGAAAAAGAGCTACCTTGTTTCTTATGACCAACAAAAGAACTTTCTTCATCTTTACAACAAATTTCTCCATGTGAATGAGCAATAGTACGTGTTTTGCAATAATTTTCGGAGACTGAATGTTCATTAATAGTGTTATATATCTCTTCTTCTGTCCACGGGGAAAAAAAAATTATGTCTCTTTGAACAGAAGTACAACAGTTCTCTGTCTCTTGTAGAGGTTGATTTTGAGGCTGGATGTTTTCTTGAGCCTCTTTTAGGAGATATTGACTTATGTTTGCAGGGAACCTTTGAGGTTTTTCTATTATTTCCTCAAAGCACTACTCACTACTAGTATTTTCAATTTGATTGTGAAGATCTCTTATCAACATAGTACAAGACATAGGAAGGCAATCAAAAGTTCCTTGACTACCTTCTTTATTGCTTTCTTTGTAAGTTTGCTCATCATTTTCCATAAGGTGTTGATCATAAAACATACCTTGGTCACTGTATTGACCTTGAGGTGATTGGGCTTGTATTTGATTAGGGGAAAGCATAGCTTGCCCCAGCTCATCAATATTCATATTATCCATCAACCTATCCATTCTCTTTCCAAGCATGTACATCATCTTCTCCATCATGATTTCGTGTTTATTTTCTTTATAATTTTGATTGTCGTACATATCTTGTCGGGGTAGGGTTTGTGTTTGGACAGGAAAAGGCACATGTTGCTCTGGACCACCAGTGTTTAAATTAGCCATAAACCTATCCACCCTTCTTCCAAGCATGTACATCAATTTTTCCGTCATGACCATATGTTTTTCATCTGGGTCTATATCTAAATCCATGTTTGTTGATCAGAATGAGAGGTCATTGTGTCTGTTCAATTAGTTCAAGGTCTTCTACTAGTGGATTCATTTGGTCTTTTGGGAGTTTCAGAGAGTGGAGTCGCCAGGTGGAAAATTTTAGCTCATAAGGAGGTAAAATGTTTTATGGTTCCACCACCATATGACTTTTGTAGAGCTGCAAGATTTTCAGGAACTGAATTAGCTCTCAATGATCTGAAAACAGTTGATAATTTAATCCTAGGAGACTTCCTAAGAATACTTTCTGGGTTATCAACTATCTCAGGTGGATCAGGTTCAAGATAGGCTTTAGTGTGAATCTTTCTAGGAGCCACTATGCTGTGTTTTTAAAACCCAAATAAACAGGAAAAGTTCAACCAGGTATGACAATCTTTAAAAGTTCAACTAATCTGTTTACACAAATTTTAATCCTACAGTCCTCTAACTGAGTTTGAATGATATTAAAATGATAAGGGTTCTTCCCAGTGGAGTCTTAAGGTCTGATCAGGATTATGGAGTTGCCAAGTGGAATTTTTTAGCTCATAAAGAGGTAAAAGGTTTTATGGTCCACCACCATGTTTATTGGATACCAATCTAAAATATTTTTGGTGTTTTTCTGAGTTATTTTTCAGTTGTGTGGTTTCCAAGAGTGTCCTAAATTTGTTTCAAAACTTAGCTATGGCTATGAGACAAAGACAGTGTACTCTTATGGCTAAGCTAGCTTATTTTTCAAGGTTAGATAAAGACTCATGAGAATCCTAGGGTTTGCCTAGTTTGTCACTGATTCAAACAAGTTTTATCATGATTACCATTTCTTGGTAGTGCTTGAAAAGGCTGCTTTTTACTCACTGCATGATTTTCTTGAATCAAGGGTTTTCTGAGGTCTTTAATGGTACCTGGACCAAAAACACTCAAAAATCCCCAGCGGAGTCGCCAGAAATGTTAGTTGCTGGTGGCTCAGCTGGTTAATATAGCAAATGTTCATTGAAAGAAATTTCTGAAACAAATTTGGGAGCCAGAAATGTTAGTTCCCCGTAATCAGCAAGATTGGAAAAAGTCCGACCACAGGGAGAAACATCGTTTCAACCACTTTGAGATTCTAGGATCTAGCCCTCCTGAATCCGGAGAGGGATCTCTCCAATAGGTGCAAAGATGGATTTTTCTTTGAAGTTTTGGGTAATGATATTAGGCTAGTTATGAAGGCCAAGGGTTTTGTTTATTTTTGGATGGTTGAGAATGATTACTATTTGAGGTGGAAAGTTCTAAATGCAAATATTTTCAGAGGTGAGAAGTTGCAAGCAAATAGAATAATCTTTGGCCAGGAAGATAGATAATTGCATGTTTTAGTCCATTCGGCTATAGAGTCATAATAGGGTTTAATTGAAGTAGCAAGAGGCAAGAGTGGTCCATGGGGCAAGTCATCTATGTCTAAGGATCTCTTTAAAGTTTGATTTATGGAATGAAATGATACAACAAGAAGGGGAATTAAACAGATGAAGAACAAAGAGCAGCCTAAGATCTGGTAAGTACTCTTAAACTAGCCAGCTTTTGACATACACTTAAGAAAGACATGAAAGTAAACTAGGATCTAGTAAGTACTTTTAAACTAGCCAACCTTTGACACACTTTCAATAGAAAACATTGAAAAATAGGGGAGACACAAATGATAACAAAGAATGGTCTAAGATCTGGTAAGCACTTCTAAACTAGCCAGCTTTTGACACATTCCAAGGGAAACTTTCAGTCAGTCTTTGGGGATAAAACTAGGACCAAGGCACACCATATCTTCCTTAGGTCATCTCTACTTAACTAATACTGAACATAACATTTAATAATAATATTCAGAAAAGACAATAAGACGAGGGAATGCCAGCATTCCTATGCTTAAACTGAATTAAATCATTCCCAAATAACACAGATGGAAGAAAACATTCAGATAAAAATTTTCAGTCAAAGAAGGGTACTGGTATATAGTAGGTCCTAACTCTATGCATGCTCTTCTTTATAAGATAATATGAACACTGTGAAAACAGAAACAAAATAACAATTTACAATGAGAAAAACATTACCGACAACATAGACCAGGATCCCATAAATCATCTTGTATTGATGCTCCAAACCAGTTACAGCTTTAAGTCCAATGCTTTAGTTTAGAAATCATCTACTGATCTCAGCCTAACTTATCTATCACAAACAGAGCTCCAAGGGCCAGTGAACACTATTTACAAGTAGAAGTCTCAAGCTCAATTACATTTCAAAGTTCAGTAACCAAATCAACCAACAGTTTCTCGTCTTCTACAGAAGTATTTATAGAAGAATGAGGACGTGAGATCTGATAAAAGATCTCCCGGGTCAATTAATATAGACTTAATGGCTTCTGGGCCTTTGAGGGGCTCGATGGAGAAGCATACAGATATTCTCACTGTATTAATGGATTTACATTTAATATTAAGCTTGGTGGGAGCTTTTATTGACTTTTGAGGCTCTGTGTCATGTTGGAGTAACTCTGCAGATATTTTTACATTAAGTTCTTCGGCAGAATCAACTCTCTAGCTGTGTTTTGAGGAAAATATCTGATTTTGGACCATAACTTCGGCCTCTATTTGAATGCTTTTAAGGCACAGAAGGCACTTTGGTAGCTGGGAGGAATCAATTTGCCTCAGATGTGGCAGTGGAGGCTTTTCTGTCTGATAACACTTATGATGTTCCTTTAACTGTGTTTTAATCCTGGGGATTAGGCTTTTGATATTCATTCTTAGCCGTAATCCAAAAATCTGTCTTCAATCTTCTGTTTTGGTATGTTCTGTCTTCGACACTAATACTCTTTTAATTATGTTTTAAAATCACAGTGTCTTGTTAATGTGCAGGCCGCGCAGGGCTCTCAAGGCATTAACGCCCATGAAGCATCGACGAAATGTGGATCTTGAACCCTGCGAACGGTTTTCCTTTTATGAATCAAAGGCACGAGAATCTTTATTCTCGGCCTTCAGCATTTCTTTCAACATAACGGATTAACCTTTAAACCTACAAAAAACACACAAAATATCAATAAATCCTGCATTGTGGGTTTAATTGCTGCAGAGGATGTGGGGAGGAGCGTAGCCGTTGGATGGCAGCATCCAACAGTGGAGATCTACGTATAATAGTCAAAAGGAGAGTGATGGGAAGTAATAAGTTAGAATGATCTAAGACCGTCCAATCTGGACATGTGGACGGTCCAGATCCAATTGGAGGATCGCAATCGGGGGCAAAACTTAAATGGCGCTGATGTACAGGGAAATGCTGATGCGATTGAGCGCTGGCCGTCAATCTGAAGATCATATCGATGGTGGGGAGTGAATGAGAGGGTTTCAAAAGGCGGAGGAAAGGTTAATGATCGGAGCAATTGTGGGCCGTTGGATCTGGGAAGGTGGAGGGGAGATCAACGGTGGAGAACCAATCGGGGGATCAACAATTGGGGGTGGCGAATAAACGATTTAAATTGTGCAAATGGAAATTGCCGTTGTGATTGAGAGCTGACCGTCGATCTGCAAATCATATCAACGGTGGAAATTGAATCAGAGGGGTTCAAAGGTGGGGGAAGGTTCGCAATCGGAGTGAATTAGGGCCGTTGGATCTGAGGAAGGTGGGGAGGAGATCAACGGTGGACAACCAATCGAGGGACTGGCAATCGAGGGTGGACAAACAAATGCATCAAATGAAAATTGCGATGCGATTAAGCGTCGGTCGTTCGATCAGCTTCAGATCGATGGCAGATATTGCTTTAAACTTTGCACCGACGGAAACCCTTTATGATATAAAAAACCCAAAAATTTTAATAAAACAAAGGTTTTGGTGGCGGAATATATATATACGAATATGTTGGCACCCGACTATGGGGCCTTTGGTATTTGTGAAATACAATATGCCTAGGGCGTATATAACAAAGGGAAAATCGCAATCGGAGCCTCGGGCTCGGTCTTTTCGATCTCCCCATTGGAATTTTGTGATGTGATTGGCACCTCGAGACTTAAACTCTTGGTCCCAGGCGTAGGTTATATGGGATGGAAAGTGGAGGGGGCGTGGTTTACATATATGTGACCCAATTGCATCGAAATTTTTGATGCGGTATTTTAATCAACCCATTGTGGATTTCTCCGATGCGATTGCGCTTCGGGTCTTCATTAACTTTTCCGATGCGATAAGTGCTAAAAGGCTCTAGCACCTAGTTCTAGGGTGCGGGCATGTGGGGGAAGTGGTTTAAGACTTAGCGCAAGGGGGCTTAAGTCCTTAGTAATAAAAACTTGTTTTTTATGAAATTTTTCAGAGTTTTCAATGGATTTGGGGGTTTTGGTAAGGTTAAAAGGTGAGTTATCAACCTTGTACAAATGATTTTCATGAATGGAAGAAAAGGAATTATGAAAATAGAGGAGTTTTATGGAGAAAAAGGGGAGAAAATGAAGGTTATTTTTGAGTGGAGGAAGGGGAAAAATGATGATTTTGCAGCAATTTATTCTCAAGAAAAAAGCAGAACTTCTGAGTATAAAATGGGAACAGAAATGAAGATTTGGACAGAGGCATGAGGCCTTCAAAAGTCTTCAAGAGCCAACACTTTTTAGTAATAAAATTTGTTCCTTGAAGGCTCCAAAAAAATTTAGCCACCTTTTGCTATAACAAATCTTATAGGTGGCTAACACTATCTATGCTGCCTAGGTCATCATGTCCCACAAAACAATCAAACAAACTCAAGCTTAATAACTAGCCTAAAAATCAACCCTTTACAAGCAAACAAGTTATATCTTTGAAAAAATATTGAGAGATCCCTCTCTAAGACTAGGAGGGCTAGATCCTGGAGCTCTAAAGACTAGTTTATATGTTTCCTTGTCATTTGGTTTACCAATCAGCAAAATCACAGGACCCCAATAGAATCATCAACCAATCAACCAACAACTAATCTTTAATCATAATCAAATAGCAGCATAATCAATATTCAAACAACTCAGATTTGTATGAAGACATCCTGACAGACAACATTAATACAGCAAAAGATATCAGAGATTTCCTTCAGCATACTTCAGCAAAACCCTAGATTCCATATGCGCTTTTACTTCACTGAACCTGCATATATACGCGCTTTCCCAGAGACAAACCTACGTATATATCTGCAAACATTTCAGGACTGACCTTAGATTCCATACACGCTTTTGCTGAAACCAACCCGCGTATATACGCGCTTTCTCTGCCACGAACCTACGTATAGATCTGTAAACATTGCAAGGCTGCGCAACTCTTCAGAATAGATAAATAGCTCAAATCGTACCCTTCACTCCAGAAAATATTTCACCTCATCTTAGATCTAAACATTCCATAAACAGATCTAGAAGATACATAGTCATTTCAGGTCAAGAGATATTCATCCATCATTGTATTCATAGGTGCATTATTTAATCAGATCTATTAATGAAATGTAACCCATTCCATGTAGATATACTTCAGAGTGAAGTATTCATTCAATACCCAGACACATGCACACCCTTTCACTATGATCTTCTTCTCCTTATATAGTTTTAGCCTTTACCAATACCATGAGCCAAAACCACACAACGTCCGATTGTATTCTTGGACATAATCAAATAGACAATGCATCGCTCAACACTATGGGCTAACTAGATGGTAATGCCCCTTGGTATTATAATTTTGGAGAGCAAAAGGCATACGTGATTTGGGACGTACTTATCTGCATGCATACTTGGCTTGACCTTTACAAACCCGTGTATACATTGTGACATATTGTATTTATCATTTCTTTGGCACTTGCTAGAATTATTTTCTCTGTCACATCTGAACTGATCTATAGATACATCATTCTTACATCTTTAACAAATAGGTTGCTTATCATAGGAAACTTTTCAAGTAGGTTTCCATCAAGGACAACTTCCTCAAGTAGGTTGCCATCAAGGACAACACATTACATCATATTGCCAACACTCCTCTAATCAGCTTCAGCAAAAATTTCTTTGGGATTTGTAGCAATATTTTTGAAAATTGGTAATTGTTCTAGAAAAGAAGATTTCTTGGATGATGAAGTATCTAGGTAAGGTAGAAACATTAGACTGTCTTGTTCTAGATTCCCAAAGATTTGTGTTTTGTGGGGGTTTTTCATTTTTTCTGGATGAGAAAAAGGAAGAGGTTGTGTTCTTGTGATTTGTTTTTCTTTTGAGAAACCTGTCTCCTTTTCTAAACTAATTTTTGTTTCTGATATTTCATTTGCAATTTGCAGGAAATCAATTTCAGTTTTAATGTCTTGTGGTGTTTCAGGATCGTGATAGTTTTGACTGTCGAACTCATCATAGAGGAATTGATCTGTTTTTTGTAATGTGCTTATATATTTGCAATCTTCATTTACTTGTTCACTAAGGTCATTTTCATTATATAAGATGAATGAGTCCAAATCTGAATGAATGGAGTAGATAGGGGTGTTATTGGGTCTATCTAGGCTACGTACCGTATACTTCTTATGAGATTCCCAGTATAATCTTCTTGTCTGGTTAAAAACTGAGATGGTAGCATAAGACATGTCAAGTTGGAGGTTTCCCAGAAGTTTAGCTCCCCAAGATCGGGAAAAAAGCATGCCATATTTGGGGGGAATATCAGCCACGATTATATCCATGACCAGGATCTTAGCAGGGATTTGTGCCAAATTCACACATAAATATTTGATCATCCCTAAGCGTTTAACTCTGCTTGAATTAAAGGAATACAGATCTTTGTAGGGCTTGGTTATTTCTAGGCCCAATCTTTCCATCACTACCTTCGGCATGAGGCTGTGGGAGGCACCAGAGTCTAGCATGGCATTATATAGGATTTTTTCATATATGTTTAGGCTAACATAGAATGGGGTAATGGTTCCTTCCTAGTATTTTCCATCTACTTTGGGTCTGAACAACAACTCTCGTTTATCATCTGTCAAATTCAAAGTGTTGGTATCATTTCCTATGTTTAATACTTTACATTCTTGGGAGCGGTACATATCCTAAGCTACCAATTTAGTGAGAGGGATGGTTATTTTGATTTTTGCAATCTCTCCTTCAAAACTAAAAGGTACTTGAGTTTTAGACATATTTACATCAGTTTTATCAGCCATAAATTTCTCCACATTTTTTATTTGTTTATTTTGATTCGGGGCTTTGGTAACTAGAGTTTTCTCAAGGCCACTAGCAGAGGTGCTAGGACAGCTTGTGCCAATACTCGATTGGCTAGTTTTATTTGTGCTAGGATCAGCTTTCTTAGCCATGGTATTGTTATTGTTTGTTGTTCTTTTAAGAATGTTTTTGGGAGTTTTCTTAACAGCAATGTCTGACTTGTTTTTCCTAGAGTTGTCTTGGTTTTTCTTACTCCTAAGATCATATTGCCTATGTACTTCCATTATGGAATTTTCTAATCCCAATTCGTTATCTTCGGAATCTTCATAGCTTGTTTCATCTTGGTTTGAGGAGAAAAAATCTTATTCTTCTTCTGTGAGAAAAACCTCTCCCTCACTATCAGAGCCTATTAAGTTTAGATGATTCTCATCTGGTTGTTCAATATCTCTTTCCCCTTCGTCAACATAGTTATCTTAGAAGGGTGGTCTAATTTGTTGATCATTTTCCCTTGGTCTGTTTTGGGGAGGGTCTCTTATAAATTTTTTATTCTGGTTTCTATTTTTGGGATTTGTTTGGTTGTCCCTAGGGGGTTTTCTTTCGTTTATGCTTATTATTTCCATCATCCTTTCCATCGTCCTAATAAGGTTTTCCATCTTGGAATCAGATGAAGAGGTGGGGGCATGGTGTCGTCTTTGTATGTTACCCTCTTCTCTGATCTTAGCCTAGCTCTTTTCTCAATTAAGTTGGCCTCTACCGTTATAGCTCCTTTTTGAATGTCTTCTAAAGTAAGGGGCTCTCTTTCTCTTAGTTGGTAGGCCATGACAGGGTCAAAACCCTCTGGGAATTTAGCTAAGGCTAGGCCTAATGGGGGTTTCATGTTTGGTGGTAGTGCGTTGTAAACACTATTGAACCTAGTGCAATAGTCTTGGACACTTTCCCCTATGTTTCTTTTGAGGTTTCTATATTCCGAGAGGATTTGAAGAGGGTTTTTCTTGATTTCCCATTTGTTTATGAAAGTTTGGTAAAGGGAAGGGAGATCATGAATGTTGTTGGGATTTAGGCTTTTGAACCATTTCTTAGCTTGTCCTCCTAGGCTTTGGGTGAACATTCTCATTTTCATGGTTTCCTCTTCTAATTCCATGTAATCAAAAGCGTCATTCATTCTATCTACATGTTGTTGGGCAGTAGTGGATTCATCCCCCCTAAAGTGTGGGATTCTGGATTGGTAATCATTTAGAAAAGGTACCAAATTTTGTGGTAACACAAGGGGCACATACCATTTTGCTATGGTGGGAGCTAATGGTGGATTTACAAGAGGAGGATTTGTGCTATGAGATGGAGTGGTTTGCACAGTGGTGGTGTGAATGGGTGTGGTGGAAGTACTTGGACCAGTAAACTGATTCTGAGCAGACTTGGGGTGGAAAAATCCAAAGTGATGGAGAAGTTGTAGATCAGGTGGTGTGGAAGGAGAAGTTTCCCCACTAGAACTCTACTGCAAGTTTATGGGCTCAAGATCGGTATGGTCGATTTTACTTTGTGACTTAGTTCTAAAAAGGTTTCTAGTATGGTGCAAGTCAAACTAGGGGTCTTGCAATGCTGTAAAATGTTCAGGTACAGAGCTTGCTCTATGAATGGTCCTATAAGTAGCTAAGTTTCCAGATTCAGAATTTTTCCACAAAATTCTTTCTGGGTCATCCACTATAGTAGGATGGTTTGGGTCCCGATGAGATCTAGTATTGATTCTTCACGGAGCCAGTTTTCAAATTCAAAATTTAGAGAGGCTGAACTCTCTAGGTGCTATCAAACTCGCACTGTGTGTGACTAAGGTTCTAGATTTCCTGTGTTTATTTTGATGCAATCCTACAGGAGTATATAGATACTTTAGCAAAATTTAGTAAGGCCTACTGGAGGCTAGTGGAGTCGCCAGGTGGATATTTTTGGTTGTTTTGAAGGTATGTTGTCTATGGTCCACCACCAATACTGACAAAAAGCCAATCTAGAAATGTTTTTGGGTTTTTTTGAGTTTCTATATGTAGCCCAAATGGTATGTAAGAGTGGCCTATAGCTGAGTCATCATTTTGCTAGGATGGTAAAAAAGCTAGATTCTACTCTTAGGCTATTAGTTAAGTTTCTCTATGATTTGATGAAGGCTTCTGAAGTCCTAAAGGATACTTAGATTGTCACTGCCATCAGAGGTTGCATCCTAATCACCATTGTGTTGGTGAAAGTGATGAGGTGATTTACAAATCACAGGATGTTAAAGTTTAATTGAGGGTTAAAATATTTGATAAGACTTTTTAGGCTACTATGTACTCGGTCCCACCATGATCACCATTATGTTAGTAATGTAGATGAGGTGGCAGATTCACTGGTTTCCCTATTTATCAAACTGAGGATCTAATGAGTTTTAAAAGGTATTCATGCAACTATATACTCAGAGTCCCACCGTGATCGCCATTATGTTAGGGTCCCATGATTTGGCAGATTGGCTAACCAAATGACAGGGTAACATCAGACCAGTCTCTGGAGTCCTAGGACCTAGCTTTCCTGGACTCAGAGAGGGATCTCTCTATTGTGCGAATGATGTGAACTTGTTTGCTTCGGATGATTGATTTTAGGCTAGAAGTTTAAGTACAGTTTGTTTGTTTTGGGTTGGGGTAAGATGATCAAGTAGTATAGGTGGACTGAGAGAATATCAAATCAATAGAGCTATGGGGTCGGATGAATTCTAGGGTGTCTAAATGGTGAAGCAGGGTGTATTGCAGGGCTGATTTAGCAAGGTTAATGGATCCTTTAGGTGATGTATGAGGTGAACATTAATTTTGGTGAAAAGACTAAGAGGCCTTATACAGCTATAATTTGAAGAAATAACCCATGAGGTATGGCAGACCATTAATCTTTATGAAAAATATTCAAACTGATAAACATACAAGATGAACAATCCAGTGGTACATAGAAGCATTGGAACTCCTAACTTTAGAAATTCACCTTCAGATTTTTGAGAAAACACATAAGATAAAAAAACAATTTAATATATGAAGATGGAACTCCTAATAGCATATACAAAACTATCGAGAACTTTGAAACAATTCGATGAGCGTAGGCAAAGCTTAAGATCGAAACAAGACCTCTTTGCACTAACATAATCAATCAATATTCCATAGGAGATCTTCACAATAAGTTTTTGAAAACTTTTAAATAAGAAAGGCATGCCATGAATCATATTTATAATATAACATACTAATTATTCATGAAGCAAAGAACAAGTTTTAGTGAGCCTAAGGAGCAATCAAGAATTCCTTAAGATGACTAAAAGAAGAAAACATCAAAGCTATAGAAAAAAGGAGGTTTGATATGCTTCCATGAGCATATCTCAACCTATATTTTTTTGATCTATAGCAAGCAAGCATACTGAAACAAAATGAAGACAATAAAACACTAACAAGTTAGAAAAAACATCACCATTCAGCAAGCTATGGAATCCTGCAAGCAAAGCTTCTCCAACATCAAGCCACACAAGCCATTCATTCACTTCATAAAACCAAATATCTTCTCCAAGCTCATAAACCATGTATTGTTCTATAACACATCAAGTCCCAACTGTTTACAATACATACTCATGCTTTATATAACAAATAAGGAGAGGAGAGAGCTCACTAGAGCATCTAGAAGCCTAATGGCCAAAAACAAATATCCTAACTTGTCCTTGAGGCCTTGCAAGGTCCAAGGCACAAAATATCTTCCAAAATATCTTTTCCGGACCAAAATAGCAAAAACATTGACTTTTAGGCTCTGACATACATGAGGAAAATTTCCTTACGCACATTTTCTCAGTCACCACATAGGAACGCAGCACTCTGTCTCAAATTTTGAAAATTTTCCAAGAGCTCAGCACCAAAAAATGTCTTTTTGCAACAGGGTTTTGGAGGCCTTCCAGATGTCGGAAAAGGCTCAGTGATGGCCAATTGAAAATTCGTGGATGTCTACTTTCCAAATCTACCTTTTTTTCCTCAAACTAACCTCTGCAAGTTTCCCAAAAAGTGGAAAAAGTTAAAGCTTCCAGGAGCGCAGCAACTGCTCGAAAAAGAGGGCAGAAAGGTGAAAATTTGGGTGTTTTTGACCCTTTTGAGGGACCAAAACAACTCCAATTGAGATGAAAATTGGTGAGCATACTCCTCTCATGATGGGGAATCCAAAAATGTAATTTTCTCCCTCTGAAAGTGCTCTAGGAAAATCCGCAGCACCTAGAGTGTTGCACTCCTAGTCTTAAAATTTTACAAAAAAAAAAAACTTGCTCTTGCCCAAATTTGGTGAGTGGGTCCCTCAACGGTCCTTAGAGACCTGCAATGAAGCTTGAGCCAAAATTACAAGCCTAGATTGGTCCTTTCCATCATTTGGCGTTGGGCCCTCCCTTTGGGCAGTTTTGAGCTTTTCCCTTGCAAACTGATTTCTCCATTTGTAATGCTCAGTCATCCTTCTTTGCAAGCTCAAGTCTTTGTTAGCCTTCTCTAATTTAGCCTCTAAATGTATATTTTCCCCTTCAAGCCATGATTCTTTGTCATGCTCAATTTCCAAGGCAAGGAGCTTGGTGAGAGGAAATTTTTAGGCTTGGGTTGATTCTTCATCTTTCTGTTTTGCCAAAGCTCTCCTAAGACCCATAGTCTTAGATCTCTATATAGATTTCCCCTCTTCCTCATCATTTTCTTCATAGGAACCCATGTATTCATCCAACTGCACTTGTGACCTTTGAGATTATTTCTTGTATTTGAGCGCTCAAGCTTCATAAATGGCTAGTTGGCCACTCATCTGCTTGTTTTGAACCTGTAGGAAATTAATAAGATTTTTTGACCTTTCTAGCTCAATCTCGAAGTCTCTGATTTGTGCATTCTAGTCCTGTAAGAGAGAATTAACTATCCTTGTTTCATTTTCCTCATCACTATCTATGTGAATGAGTTCAAATTCCCTCTCTTCCTCATGATTTCTTTCCTCTTCTTCCATTGTTTTCTTGCCTTTGTCCTTTATTGGCCTTTTACCTTTGTCCTTCATTTTCTTTTTACCCTTGTCCTTCATTGGTTTGGTGAGTTTTTCCTTCACTATTTTTGTGACTTTGTCCTTCACTGTTTTTTAGGAGGAGTGCATGGCCCCTTCCTTTTGGAGGCAGAAAACACATGCCTCCTTCCTCTCTGATAAGTAATGGTGCAAGGTGCCATAAACTTTGCTTGCAAACTTTGATTATTGACAATCTTAGGACTGTTTCCTCCTTGAAAAATGCTCTCTGCGTGTATGTCCTCCTTACCTTGCTGTTGGTTGTCCTTTGGATCAACGTGTTTAACATTTTCATGCTTTTGTCACTATCAAGACCCTCAACACTGCTATGTTCTTTTTCTGCAATATCAGGGACATCTGTGTTCGACCTATTTTCACTTTTAGGACTATCCTCCTCATCCTTTTCATTACTGTTTTCACTGTCAACCTCATTTTCTGCATCACTTCCTTCATTCTTTGGGCTTTTGTAATCATCTCCTTGTTCATTGAAAACAATTTTAAAATCTGTCTCTAGACTACCCTTTTCATTTTGGCCGTTTTCATGGCTTTCTTTTGCTTCCTCGCCACTGTCTACTGTAGTGTTCTCAGTGTCATTTTCTTTATCAGGAGATCCACTGTCTTGGTTCTTTAGCTCATCATGAGACTTAGTGAATAAAACTTTGTTTTCTTTCCCAGTGTCCTTTTCTTAAGAAGCTACCTCTGTTTCTGTTTCTTTAGAGCCTTCTTCTTCATTATGAGACCCATTGCTTTGGCTTCTCTGACCATCACCTATATCACTGCTTCCACCTCTATTTTCTCCTTTATCTACATCCTCATCTCTGCTACTGTTTTGATTGTTTTTCTCTTGGCCATTGTTGCTTTCTTCTTGTCCATCTCCCTCTTCTTCATTTTCTTCTTCACTGTTTTGTTCATGATCAGCACTACTTTCTTCAAGGCCTTCATCATCTTTTCCCTCACTATTTTTATCATCATCAGCACTATTTTCTTCAAGGCCTTCATCATCTTTTCCCTCACTATTTTTATCATCATCAGCACTACTTTCTTCATGGCCTTCATCATCTTTTCCCTCACTGCTTTAATCATCTTCTCTCTCACTTTTTTTTATCATCTCCCTCATCTTCATCACCTTGATAATAACTCTTTCCCTCATCTTCATCACCTACTTCATCACTCTTTGGTTCATCTTGATTTTCATTGTTTTCTTCAAGGCCATCACTGCTTTATTCTTGGCCATTTCCTTCTTCTTCATCTACATTTTCTCCCTTATCTTCATCATCTTCTCCCTTACTGCTCTTCTCATGATCATCACTACTTTCTTCATGATCATTATTGCTCTTATCATGATCATCTCTTCTTTCTTCATGATCATCAGTGCTCTCATCATGATCATCTCTGCTTTCTTCATGATCATCTTTCTCAGGGGAAGGTGTATGAAGAAGGTTTTTTTGGGAAGGTGATTCATGTGAAGAAGATGAACCAAGGTTAGTGGAGGGTGATGGAGGGGTATGAGGAGGATTTTGAGAAAATGATGGCAAAATTTTCAGAGGGATGGAGGGTGAAGTTGTGAAATCATCATGGGTGATAAAGGCCCCGTGCAGGACTGCACGCTGCGGCGAGTGGTTTTGGTGGCCACTTCTGCACGTCGGGCAGCACTAGAAGAGCACAACACCCATATACAGGTGCGCATCATCTAGAAGAAAATAACATAGGAGCAATCTACAACCGCACAGTGTCAACCTACATGAGCGCAACACCAAGGAAATTTTGCGCGAGGACGCCTTCAAAAGTTGGAAAATTACACTCTGTGTTGCAAAAATTTTAAATGAGGGGGAAAAGGAGTCGTTGTAGTATTCATATCACTCTTTTTGAAAGAATTAAACTCTAAAAAACCCTCCTTCCTAAAGTCTCATTTTTCACTTTTTATTTGCCTGTCTTTTTTGGAGCTAGTCCTTTTATCAATATTTCTTTTGCAGCTTGGGCAAATGATCAGATCTATGATGATTCAAGCCTGTTATGCTCATGTGAAAGGTGATTTTAAACATTATATTTACCTCCATATCTTTTGAGACAAGCCTTTGACTATTTATTTGTGATAAAACAGGGTTTGAGCTAATGCTCTATTGTTGTTAGTGAAATGGTGCATAATGCCATCCCTTCTTTTTGACCTTTTAAGACCTCAGAGTTGGTCCTTTTATCCAGTGGAATTTATTCCCTTTGATCTTACCCTTGAAGACAGTTAGGAATTATTTTTGACAACCTCTGTTGTTTGATGAATGATGTTCTCCTTGCCACTTACCGTGATCATTTTGTTTATTATCCCAACTTTTGAGTTTTTAGGGATATTTTAGAAAAGAAAACAAAGCTGCCCTCTAAGTCTTTAAAGAAATCATCTTTATGAATTGAATACTTTTGCTCAAAAAAGTTTCCACTAATTTATTTGAGCAGTCTTTTAGCTTTTGTAGCCCAGCTATTTCTCCACTGTTTATCAACACGTCGTGTATTTGCTTTTTCAACCAAAGCACACCTACTGTTTTCTTCTTCAGTGTGATTTTCCTTTCTTGATAGTGGTCTTAGTCTTTTCCTTCACCTTGTGGCACATCTGATAACTTTGTCTTTTTTCAGGAGTGTGGTAAAGGGCAGTTGTCCCTCTACCATTCTTATGCTTGAGGCAAACATCCTTTCCAATGATCATCTTTGTTGAAATGCACCATATTGCTCATATGTTACTGGCTTTCTGAGATCTACACAGACTTTTGTATGAGCAGTATTTTACTTCTTATTATGAGATCAAGACCTTCCCTATATCTTTCAGCTTTCTGTACCTTTTTATTAACTACGAATGACCTTTTGAACCTTATTAGGTGTCCCTTTTCACCTCTACTTTTCTTTAGACTAATCTTCAAGGAAAACCCGCAGAAATGCTTGGATATGATAGTCTATTCTTTGTAGATTTTATTGTTGGACCAGGAGGGCACCCTTGGAGTTTGCTTAAGTGCTCTTTTGAATTCATCTTTGACTTCCTGTGCAAACAATGGAATGAGAATCATGATGGCGCATGACCTAGGAAAACCTAATTGACTTATTTGCAAGGTCTTAGAATGGGCTTTTGACTAAAAGTTTGAACCAAGGTTTTGAATGAAGATACAGGGTTTAGAAATTCTACTTATGAACCATCATCCTATACAGCTAGACATCCTTATTTTACTTTGAAGGGCTTTCTAGACAAACTTTTGACACCAACAGTGCTTGAGGCATTTGTGAGTAGGAGAGAAAACTTGGTTTAACTTGGCCAAACAAATTTTGAAATAAGAGGGCTTAGGCATCAAAGGTAGAGGGATATAGACAGAAGTAGCAATCATTGATAGAGTAAGGGACATTAGTCCAGGATGGGGTCTTATAGGATGATAGATTGACCACAACAGACAAAAGAGGAGGGATAGGGGAAAATTTATTTTTGAGGAGATTTCTAGAAGACACAATGATTCTTGAATTTTGATTTCTACAAATCTAAGGCAAAGCATTTATTCATCTAAAACACATGAAAATTGTTGATGACTAACATTGAAAAGCTAGGTTAATGGCTAAGCCTCCTGTGGCCCTTGCGGAAAGAAAACAACAAGTGGGAGAATTTTGGGTATGTGTTATATTCTTTCCACGACTAGTCACGCATGGGGGGGTCACAATAGGGGTGGCAGCGCCCCGAGAAAAAAAAATTGGACCTTATTTTTCAACGGGCGGACCCACCTATGGTTTTGTGCATGGGTTTGCACATGGTTTTGGGCCATGATGGTTTTCGGCCCCTGGTATTTTGTAGATTTGGTCAAGGGAACTATGGTTATGTTCTAATCCAGGGTTAATGGATTGGGATTTATGTATGGTTCGGCATGTATATATATATATATGTGTTGTAACACTAAAAGGAATATAGTAAAATATCAAGTTGGTCGTCCCGATTTGGGATCCAAGGGAAAATCTCTGTGTTTATCTTTTTTATGTTTTATGCTCATGCTATTGTTTATTTTATGTTTTAAAGATTTGTTCGTAGATAATTTCTGTACAGGGTTAAAACCTACACTTTATAACTTGACTCGTTGCAGTGTTTACAATGATCACCTTGCTAAAGAGAAAACCACTTTATAACATGATAAATATAACATCATAATAACATGGCACCCATACCACTTATTGGATATTTATAATATATCTCATGGTGGTATTTACATCCATATGCATATGTACACATACCTAAAAATCACTTTAAAACATATACCAAAACATCATACCAAAATTTCTTTGCCTCAACTGGAAAACAATGAAGGATACATAGCCTGCATCTGATCTGTTGTCTCCCATGTAGCTTCATCAAGACAAAAATGCTTCCATTGCACTTTAACCTGCTTAATTTCTTGGTTCCAAAGCATGAGCACATTTCGCTACAATATACAATGAGGTTCCAACTATAATTCTCCATCTGGTTCCACATGCAATACATGCTATTCAATCACATGATCAACATATTTAACATACTTCTTGAGCAATGATACATGGAAGACATCATGGAATTTAATTTTTGGAGGCAGTGCAAGTCGATAGTCTTCTGGCCCAATCCTTTCAAGAATCTTGAAAGGTCCACAAAACCAAGGTGCCAACTTGGCACCTGATCCAATCCATAAGGATATTTTCTTGGGTTTGATGCGCAAGTACACTTGTTACCCATCCCAGAACTCCTTCAAAAACTTGTTCTGATCTCTATAACTATTCTTCCTATCTTGTGCTGCTTTCATAATCCTCTTAATAACTTGCATTTCTTGCTCCATATTTTCCAAAATGTCTGATCCAATCAATACCCTATTCACCGAATCACTCCAACTAATTGGAGTATTACAACTATGCCCCATACAATGCCTCAAACATAATCATATTCAAGGATTATTGATAGTTGTTGTTGTAGGAGAACTCTACGAGTGGAAGATAATCTTCCCACTTTTGTTGCTTATGCATCACATACATCCTCAACATGTACTCCAATATCTTGTCAACCCTTGCATTTTGTCTATCTATCTGTGGATGATGATTTGTATTGAAGGCCAACTTTGTACCTTATCCTACAAATAAATCCTTTCAAAACTTGGAAGTGAATTTTTCATCCCTCTCTGACACAATCCTCTTTGGAACACCATGCAATCTGACCACATATTTGATGAACACCTGTGCCACATCACTAGCCGAATAAATACTCTTCACTAGAATGAAATGTGTTACCTTATTCAACCTGTCCACCACAACCATGATGGAATCATGTTTTTTAGATATCTTTGGAAAACCTATGATGAAATCCATGGAAATGACCTCCCATTTCCACTTTGGAATCGCAATCGGCTGTATTAGTCCACCTATATTCCTACACTTTTCCTTCACCTACCGAAAATTCAAGCATCTGGTTACAAAATATTCCACATCCTTCTTCAGATTCGACCAATAATAGAACATCTTCAGTTCATTCAATGCGTTCTGATAGCATGGGTGACCTGAATATGGTTTCACATGAAAATTCCTCAATATAACCTTCTTGAGCTCAGTACTATATGGCACATATTTATACTATATTTAAACCTAACTAGTCCATTTGTCGTGAAACGATAGTCCACATCCTATATACCTACACCACTATCTGTACCTATACTTGTACCTATACATGTACTTGTATTCTATTGTAATCTGTTCCTAAGCTCCATATACTTGACATCATGTTGACATGCCTGCAAGATCATATCCTGTAAATCTATCCCATAGGATTTCACATCTGCAATGTGATTTACCTCTTGTTAGCCATTAGTAAATTTTTGTCATAGAAAATGATGGCTAAAACAGGTCTTGAGCCTTTGAGAGATTATTTTCATAGAAAATTACTCATTCTTGAAGCCTTCTATTATTTTCTAACTCAAAGAGTAATCTTCACTGCTATTTCATTCAAAAAATCACCAAGTAACCCTGCTGATGTCAAAAAGAAAATGTTATTTTGGCCATTTTTCCATCATTTTCTAAGCTAATTTCATTCATTTTTTTGCTTCTATTTATCCTCCATTCCCCTTCAAAAAACCCATTTTTACCTTCTCATTTATCCATCATTTTCCTAAAAAACCTTCTAAAAATCCTTAAAAACCTATAAAAAACACCTTTTGTATGGTTGAATTACCCTGTTTTACCTATCGGAACCTTTTTTTAGGCTTAAAAATCTCCTCTTTTGGCCTAAAAATGCACTTTTTTATATACAAGCTTTAAGCCCTTGAGGGCTTAAATCTTCAGCTCCTTCTCTATCATATGATCTACGCCCGCGAACAGCCGCTAGCCCCCATCGCATCGCCGCTTCTTAGTTTCCTCTCCCATTCCTTTGTTCCCTGTTGATGTGATCCCCCGAGGGCTTAACCTTCCACTCCTTTTCTTCATGTGACCAACACCCGCGACCAGGCACTAGCACTCATCGCATCAGCATTCTTCAATCGCATCGTAAAATTTCATTGCATCGCTCCCTTTTCCCTACCAATGCGATTCCCCTTTGGCTTAGCCCTTTTCCTCCACCCCCGGTCCCTTTTTCTCCAAAGGACCGCACCTTCTCCACTCCTTAAGCTCTCTTCCTTTACCTTTTTATTTTTTACCTCTGCACCCCTTATAAAATGCATTTCTCTTCTTATTTCCCTGCCATACTTGTTAAAAACCCAACCGATTTGCACCGTAGATCTATAAAGATCAATGGCTGCCAGTGATCCATTACATCCCCTTGTTCTATTTTTCCCATCCTCTTTACCCCCCGACGGTAAATCTCTACCATCAATCTGGGAGATCTGACGGTTATCAACCCTCCTCCCTTTACTTTTATTTTCTTATTTTCTCCCCCACCTTACCACTCTACAAAACAATCTTGGTCGTAGATCTCATTGATCTAACATCTCTGCATTCCCCCTTTATCCTCTGGACTACCCCTCATCCATCCATCCTTGCAAATGCATCTTTACCGTTGATTTATCACATCCAACGGTTCTCCTTTAACCTGATCAAACAACCCCGCTGATCAACCAAACATGCTACCAAAAAAAAAAATTCTGATGTCATCCGAGCCCTACCGTCCACCCACAGATCTATCCCCCAATCCCCTCTTTCCACCTATCCTGCACTTACTCCATCCACCGGTCAACTTCAGGTTTTCACACTCCTCCCCCACCGTTGGATCTACACCTCCAGATCTGAAGATTCACATTGCGTTTCACGCGGATTCCCATGTCAAGGTTTAACGACCCGGATGAACATGAAATAGGCAGTATTGGGGAGGACACGCATCCCCTGATGGATGATATCATGTTCATTTAGGTGTAAACCGCTTACTGCCTGATTGATGTGTGAAAACCGCCGACGGTTTTCACAAAACCACCCATCAACATTTTCACACCTATATTCAAATTAAACCCTGTTTTCACAAGTTTCATCCGCAGAACCTCCTCCTGCATGCATTTCCTCCTCCTCACTACTCCTTTCACCCTCCGCCAGCCTTTAAAGCAGTTTTATCCACATAACGCAGGGTTTTATAATGATTTGTGTTTTGTTGCAGGTTTCATGGCAGTTTTATGACACATAGCCTTCCCACAATCCAATAAAGGGACAGAGGCTAAGGGTGAAGATCCTCATAGCCGGATCAAAAGAAAAAGGGACAAAAAGGGGTCGAATTTCATGTTTTAATCAATGTTTCATGAAGCATTGGTTACGCAGCTAAAACCCTCTAGCACAGGCCATCTGTGAACAAATAAAATTAATGAAGAATTAGTAAAGAAAATCATAAATCAAGGATAAATGGATTAAAGCGTAAATTTTAAAGATTAAAGGGCTTAATACACAGCTTAAAGGGATAAACATAGTGAATAAAGCCCGAAGATAACTATAAAGGCCCAAAAGCAAGATTAAAGCCAAATCAGTTAAACAGTCAGCAGAAAAGGTTTAAAGCTCGAAGATGATTATAAAGGCCTTAAAGCACAATCAGAGGCCTAAAGCAGTTGTTTAAAGCAGAAACAAGAGAAAGACAGTAAGGCAGTTTAACTAAAGGAAAAATGCAAAATCAGAGGCCTAATCAGAGTTAGAGCCCTGATTACTGAGTTTAATGATGAAATAAAGGAAAATTAGGCTTAAAGATAGCCTCGAATAAATCAACAGGATGCAGTTATTTCTCCAAAAGATCTAATTGCCACCTATAGCCTACCTTTTGTCTCAAAGGGAAAATTGACACTTATTACACTAAAGAAGATATTTAAACTGTCCAGACAGTTATTGTAAAAGATAAGATAAACACTTAAAGTCAATCTTTTCCACTTATCTTTATCTTAGAGAGTAAAGAAAGAGTTATTAAAACAAAGAGGTATCTACAGATGTTCCTACCGTATGCCTTGCATGGTTATCAAGGTCATGAACATATTTACTCTGTCATAAATGACATTTGGACCCTAAAACATAGTTCCACCTCCTCATTTTCAGTATAAATATTGCACTGGAACTCATTGTAAATGATGGATTTTGATGACTAATGCTGGAATAATACATAGTCCTTTGAAGCTCTTCAAGAGAAATTGATGTCTTGGAACTCATGCTTGATCTGATTTTCTTGTTGATGGAGAAGGATTGCTTGCAGGATCGATAGGTTGGTTGATGGTGAAGTTTTCTTTTGTTTATGTTTTCTAGTTTTCATTATGTTTTCCATCTTGCTATGTTGTAGTAGGACAAAGAATTTAGATTAAGAAATGTTTTCTAATGGCACCTTAAATATGTTTGTCCTTCACTGCCTTAATGTTTTCTCCTGCTTAGATACATTGGAGAAATTATTCATTTTCTCTCTAACAAGTTCTTAGCCTATCCATTTCTTGAATAATTTAGATCAGTTAGCATCAATTATGATTTATGGTTAGCCATGCATATTATTTCCATTAAAATATTCTATTCTTGGAAATCATCTCTTTAAAGCAGCTTTGTCTAGGTTTTTCAAAGAATTCTGTTTAAAATCATGCTCTTTGCCTTTACTTAGCTGAAATTGTTTCAAGGAAACCTTATAGCTGCAACTTTGGATTTTAGAGTTTTCTCTCCTTCTATGGTTATAGTTACTTGTATATCTTAAATGCTTTTCTGCTCAAGATGATAAAAGCTCTAAAAGTTGGATAAGTTTCTTAAATTTCTATAGTTTTTATCTGAATTTTTGTCTTGGTTAATTATCTGTTTTCAGTTTGAAATCAACTGGATTAGGTTCTACTTATGCCTTTGATTCTCTTGTTGTTCTTATCAATTTTCTAACTCCCTCAGTTTACAAGTATATAAAGGATTATGTTTCAGCCCTTTATTAGTTTGTTGTTCTCAATATTTAATGTCCATTTCATAAATCCATCATAACCTTAAAAGATCCACCAACCAAGTACACTTGCCCTGCAAATGCTCTTAACACCATTGATAAACTTATCTGGACCTTGTTTGACTCCATTTCCCAATGACTTAACAATCTTCCATGTTTCCTATCTAGAATCTATCAAAGTATCATACCCAACCAAAAACAATCAAAATACCTTGCACTTAAACATCTAGCCTAAAATCAACCTCTTTAAAGCATCAAGATACATCCTTGCAAACATATTGAGAGATCCCTCTCTGAGACTAGGAGGGCTAGATCCTAGAGCTCTAAAGCTTGGTTTGATGTTACCCTTTTCAATTTGTATCTCAATCAATCTATAAAATTACGGGGAGCTAACATAGTGGTGATCACGGTGGGACACCTGAGTTCATAGTAGCCTGAAAGACTCTTAGAGACTCATATACATCCCTAGTTTGACTTAAAAACCAACCCATAGCTAGAGTAGAAACTAATTACTTCATCACCTTAGCAAGATAATGACTTAGTTAGGGGATATTCATTAACCTTAAGGCTGCATAAAGAAACTGAAAACCCAAAAGTACTCCCTAGATTGATCTTTTTTCAATAATTTGGTGGTGGGCCATAAAACATTTTACCTTTAGAAAAGCTAAAAATTTCCACCTGGTGACTCCACTAGCCTCCAGTAGGCCACCTTCATTCCACTAGTCCCATAGGTTGTTCTAGGATTGTGTCAAATCAATCCTAAAAAAAAATTTAAGGCCTAGTGATACCTTGTGTGAATAAAGAGATTTGGCTTCATGAAGGATCTATACCAGATCACACCCGGACCCAAATCCTCCTACCATATTTGATAACCCAGAAAAGATTTTGTGGCAAAATCCTAAAGCTGGAAACTCACCCACTGATAGGACCATCCATAGAGCAAGTTCTGCACTGGAACACCTTACAGTTTCACAAGATCCTCAGTTTGATTTGCACCATACCAAGATCCTATTTAGGACCAAGTCACAAAGTAGGGTTGGCTAAGCCGACTTTGAGCCCATAGATTTGCAGCAAATTTCTAGTAGAGAAGCTTCTCCTTCCACTCCACCTGATTTTCAGCTTCTACATCACTTCATCCCTTTTCATCTAAAATCTACCTAAAATCAGTCTTCCGGTCCAAGTACCTCAGCTACACCCATCCATACCACCAGTGTGCAAACCACCTCACTTCATCCTCCTCCACCTCTCACAAATCCTCCCCTTGTAAATCAGCCTTTGTTTCCTTTCCCTCCCATCATGGTAGCCTGGTATGCTCCACTGGCTCTACAAAAACCACTATTACCTTTGCCAAATGACTATCAGTCCAAAATCCCTCACTTCGTAGGGACTGAATCCATTTATGCTCAAAACATGTAGATATAATTAATGATGCTTTTTACTATATGGAGATAGAAGAAGAAACCATAAAAATGAGGATTTTTGCTTAGAGCCTAGGGGGAGAACCCAAGAAATGGTTTAAAGACTTACCTCCCAATAGCATTCCTGATCTCCCTACTCTATACCAAAGCCTTGTGAACGAATGGGAAATCAAGAAGAAACCCCTTCAAATTATGTCTGAGTATAACAATCTTAAGAGAAATCCAGGAGAAAGTGTTCATGACTACTCCACTAGGTTTAATAGTGTTTACAATGCTCTCCACCTCACATTAAACCTCTCCAAGGCTTGGCCTTAGTAAAATATCCTGAATGCTTTGATGCTGATATGACCTATCAACTAAGGGAGAGAGATCACCAAACTCTAGAAGACATGCAAAAGGGGGTTATAAGTGTAGAGACCAATTTGATGGAGAAAAGGGCTAGGATGAGATCAGAAAAAAGGGTGACTTATAGAGATGACACAACACCTACATCCTCCTCTTCCAAAACCAAACTTGACTCCAAAGTTAGTACAATGGAGAGGATGATGGAAAAATTCAGTTTGAATGAGAGAACATCTCCTAGGGAAAATCAAGCCAATCTTCAAAACAAAAATAGAAACCAGAATTTTAAAAGAGACCCTCCTCAAATCAGACAAAGAGAGAGTGGCCAACAAATCAGATCCCCTTTCCAAGACAACTATGTAGATGAAGAAGAAAGAGAGCCTAAGCAGTTGGAAGAAGACCATGTAAATGTCATAGGTTCGGATGATGAGGATAACACATTCCTTACTAAAAAAGAATAAAGGATGTTTTCTTCAAAACAAAATGAGAAATCATATGAAGATTCCGAAGAATATAGATTAGGATTTGAGAATGCCATAATGGAATTCCATAGGAAGTATAACCTTAGGAGCAAGAAGAGTCAAGATGTTCCTAAAACAGATCAGCCAAACATTGTTGTTATAAAAACCTCTGAACCTATCCCTAAAAAGACAGCAAAAAACACAAATACTATGGCTAAGAAAACTAAACTAAATAAGAAAAATACTAGCCAGCCTAGTAATGATTTAAATTTCCCTAGTACTTCAAATAGTGGCCCTGAAAAAACCTTACTGTCCAAACCATCAAATCAGAATCAGCAAATTAAAAATATAGAAAAGTTCATGACTGATAAAACTGATGTAAATGCAATAAAGACACCTGCATCTTTCATTTTTTAAGGGGAGATTGCCAAAATCAAGATAACTATACTCCTCACTGAATTGGTAACCCAAGAGGTATATAGATCCAAGATTTTCAAAGTGTTAAACATAGGCAAGGATACTGATACCTTAAACTTAGTTGATGATAAACCAAAACTATTGTTTGGTCCTGAAGTAGAGGGAAGATATCAAGAAGGAGCAGTCCCTCTTTTCTATGTAAGTCTGAACATACATGACAAAATTCTGCATAATGCTATGCTAGACTCCGGTGCCTCACACAATCTCATGCCAAAGGTTGTGATGAAGAGATTGGGCCTAGAAATCACAAAGCCCTAAAAATACTTGTATTCTTTTGATTCCAGTAGGGTTAAGTGTCTAGGCCTAATCAAGGATCTGTGTGTCAATCTGGCACAAATCCTAATCCCCGCTAAGAGTCTAGTCATGGATATAGTTGTGGCTGACCTTCCCCCAAAGTATGGCATGCTTTTATCTAGATCATGGGGGGCAAAAATCCAGGGCAGCCTTCAAATGGACATGACCTATGCCACCATCCCAGTCTTCAATCAAACAAGAATATTGCACCGGGAATCCCACATGAAATACATGGTGAGTAACATAGATAGGCCAAATAACACACCAGTTTATTCCATTCACTTAGACCTCGAATCCTTCATCTTGTACAATGAAAATGACATAAGTGAACAAGTGAATGAAAATGAAATAGAACTAAGTCTTTCAGAACAATAAAACCAGCTCTCTAATCAAGAAAATGATTCCCAAAACTCCAGCGGCCCCGAAGTACAGAACATTGAAAAAACTGAAATTGACACCCTTTGGTATATGAGCTTTGATGGTTCTTATGGTAAGTCTGGATCAGGGGCTGGTGTTTGGATCCACAACACCAATGAAGGCCATTCCTATAGGTTATATTTTCAATGCACCAATAATGTTGCAAAGTATGAGGCCCTCCTTATTGGTCTATACTTACTTAAAAAACTCAAAGCCAAGAAAATATTGATCCAAGGAGATTCTAAACTAATCATCAATCAAATTAAGGGAGAATATTCAACCAAGAACCATAGGTTAAGGGAATATAGAAATTCTTCCCTAGACCTTCTCAAAACCTTTGAGAAATATGAGCTTACTTTCATCCCTAAGGCCCAAAACTGCCTTGCCAATGAGCTTGCCTTTGCTGCCAACAATTGCTCTTTACCTCATTAAAATAATCAATGCCTCATAAAAATAAATAATAGGCCTACTGTACCGGACAACTTGAACCATTAGCAAGTGTTTGACAACGACGACCAAATAGATTATTTTCTACAATCCAAAAATGAATTTTCAAGCACAAAACAGAGTTTGAGATTTGAAAGAAATAAATCTGTTGAAAAAGAAACTCCCAAAACAGAGCTTCCCTTTGATGATGATATAAACCACCTTCAAAACCCTTGTGTTGCAGAAGTATTTGATAAATCAGATCAAAGAGAATTTGAAATTCTGCAGTACAAAGATGACACCTTGCCAAGAGGCCTTACACCACTAGAAGAGTTGTTTGATTTTAATGATGTAGGTAAAAAACCCAAGATGGAACCCACTGAAACAAATATAGAAGAGTGCAACATTGGAGGGATGAAAGAGCCAAAAATAATCAAGTTGTCCAAAACTCTCCCATCTCACATAAAACAGAAATGCATTAAGCTTTTTAGAGAATTTAAAGATGTGTTTGCTTGGGGGTATGAAGACTTGAAATACTATGACACCAAAATCATCCAACATAAAATTCCTCTCAATAAAAATCAAAAACCATTTAAACAAAAGTTGAGAAGAATAAACCCCCTCTTGGTACCCTCAATTGAGAAAGAAATCAAAAATATGTACGATTCTGGGATCATAGTCCCTGTCCGATACTCAGAATGGGTGTCCAACCTTGTGTCAGTTAGGAAGAAGACCGGGGAAATTAGGCTTTGTATTGACTTTAGAAATTTGAATAAAGCCTCCTTGAAAGAAAATTACCCCTTGCCTAATATGGATCACATACTCCAAAAGGTAGTTGGTTCACAAAGAATCTCATTACTAGATGGCTTCTGAGGTTATAACCAAGTACTAGTCTTTCCAAATGACCAACTTAAAACTGCTTTCACTACACCTTGGGGTATGTTCATGTATGTTAAAATTTCATTTGGTTTAATGAATGCAGGGGCTACTTTCCAAAGGGAAATGGACATAGATTTTTCAGAAGACATAGGTTACTTCATAGTCATATACCTGGATGACATCACTGTCTACTCTAAGACTGATGAGGAGCACTTAGTCCACTTGAGAAAAGTTTTTGAGAAATGTAGGAAATATGGCTTATCTTTCAATCCCAAAAAGACACTCTTTGGTCTCCAAGAAGGAAAACTTCTTTGTCACATAATTTCTAAAGAGGGAATCAAAGTAGACCCTAAAAGGATTGATGGCATACTGAAAATCAGCCATCCTAGGAACATTAAAGAGCTACAATATTTCATTGGAAAGATTAACTTCCTAAGAAGATTCACCCCTAATCTTGTTGAGCTCCTAAGAAATATCACGAGTATGTTAAAAAAGTAAGTAGGAGTGAAGTGATATATGGAAGCAAAACAATCTTTTGAGCTAGTAAAACAAGCACTCACACAAACACCAGCCTTAATCAGCCCTGACTTCACCAAGGACTTTTACATTTTCTCCTTTTCCTCTGAACATACTGTGGCAATAGTATTGTTGCAAAAGAACATCATGGGGCAATAGCAGCCCATAGCTTTCTTCAGGAAAGCCTTAAGGGATGCCCCTCTAAAGTATAAGATTATGGAGAAACAAGCCTTTGCCTTAATCAAAGCTTTGAAGGATTTTAGAGTTTATATTTTTCATTCACATATCATAGCCTTTGTCCCAAACACGATTGTCAAAGATATACTTAATCAGGACCCTGATGGTAAAAGAGGTAAGTGGATTGCTACCATTTTAGAATATGACTTAGAAATCAGGCCCACCAAACTCATCAAAGGGAAGGGATTAGCAAAACTCATGGCTGAGTAAAACTTTCAAGTTTTAGATATAAACATGGTTGATATTTTGGAAGAGATAGAAGAATTCATGAACTCTCCTTGGTACGCTGACATCGTATATGCGTTGCTTTATCTGAATTCTCCTCCTTCTTTGTCAAAAACAAAAGCTAGATTTGTCAAACAGAAGGCTTTAAATTATTGTATATTAGATGGAGTTTTGTATTGGAGGAATTCTGTTGGAATGTTGCTTAAATGTTTGCTTGAGATTGATGCAGGAAAAAGCATGCATGAGCTGCATGAGGGAGAATGTGGAGCACATCTTTACTGGAAGACTACAGCAAATAAAATCCTAAGATCTGGTTACTATTGGCCCACCCTTTTCCTAGATACTCAGAAGCTTGTCATGTCTTGCCATAAGTGTCAAATTTTTTATGGCAAGAGAAAACTCCTACCTTTATCCTTACATCCCATCAGTGTTGAGGCTCCCTTTCAACAATGGGGTTTGGACTTCATTGGGGAAATTCACCCATCATCCTTGGCCCAACACAAATGGATCCTCACTGCCACTGATTATTTTACCAAGTGGATAGAAGCCATACCCACTAGGAATGCTACTAACTCTTTCATTATCAAGTTCCTTGAAACTAACATACTATCCAGATTTGGTTGTCCTAGAAAAATTATCACAGATAATGTTGCTACTTTCAAGTCTAAAAAAATGGTTGACTTCTGCTATAAATATCATATCACATTGCGTCATTCTAATTCCTAGTATCTCCAAGGGAATGGATTAGCTGAATCCTCCAACAAAAGCCTTGTCAATATTATAAAAAAATTATTGGAGCAGAATCAGAAATCATGGCATAGTAAGCTTATTCATGCTCTATGGGCTGATAGATTAACCACCAAAAAGTCAATAAATATGTCTCCCTATCAGTTGGTTTATGGTATGGATGCAGTCTTCTCAACATCCTTAGGAGCTCCAGTCATGAAACTTCTTCAAGAAGTACAAGCTGAAGAGAATGATACGCAGAGAAGGATCAATCAAACCATTCATTTACAGCAGTCAAGAGAGGAAGTGTACAACAAAACACAAATAGTCCAAGAGAACATCAAGAAACTATTTGAAAAAAGGACTAAAGAAAATTATTTCCAAGTTGGAAATATAGTTCTAAAGTGGGATTCTAGAAGGGAAGAGAAAGGAAAGCATGGAAAATTTGAAAATCTGTGGAAAGGCCCCTATATCATTGATTCAGTGAGAGGCAACAATGCTTTCTTTTTTAAGGAACTTGATGGAATTGAAATGTTTGGAGGTCCTATCAATGGCAGGATGCTCAAGCACTATTTCTGCCAAGAATCCTAGTTTCAAAACCTTTTCATTTTATATAACATTGCTCTTTAAAAGTTTGAAAAAATAAAAACACAAAAACAATAGAAAAAGGAAAAAGAGGGCAGATTCAAAAACAAGGTTACAAGCCCCATACCCTAAAAATAGTAATACTGAAAGTGAGAAAGTCTAAATGCCACTTTTGATCCAAAATGATATCTTGTTCAGTCATCTAGCCTAATCATGGTTGAACATGCTTTAAATTTATTTTGATAAGTTAGTAGAAACTTTGATTGATAAAACATTATTTCATACTTAAATTATTCAAAGAACGATAGATTAGGAGATTGAAAAGATACTGGTTCCACATGCTTAAAACAGAACCAAAGAGATAGATAAAGATGCCTCACAAAAGACAAAATCATGGCCTTATCTCTCTGATTTTCTTTTATGCAAAATAATGTTGGTGTGCAAGCTCAAATGCCACTACTTGTAATTTTCCAATCACACAGCCTAAACATGATTGAGTAAATTTGAATTTCATGCTGATAGGTTAGTGAAGAAGATTTTCAAAACTGTATAATCTTGAATTATCAGTAGAATAGGTTAGGGTAGAAAATAATGGTTCAAACAAATTCAAAATCTGAACCAAGACATAAAAGAAAAAGATGGCTTTAAATAGATCAAAACTTGAGCCAAGAAGAAAGAAGGATGTCTTTTATTTTTAGATCTTAAAGACTTCACAGTTTTGTTTTAATTTTCTGCAAATAAAGTCTATGTGCAGATTGTACATACAGCCATAGACACCATAGCAAATGACACAGTCTAATCCTGATTTTACTGTGTTTAAATTTCTATTTTAGAAAATAGAGAATCAAGATCTGTCAGACAGCTTAATCCTGACAGATACTAGCTTAGGTAGAGAAACAATGAGTTCCACCGTTTAATATGAACTCATGGAAGAAAAAATGGTAGATTTAGATTAGTTTATTGCTTTCAATAAAAGAATAAAATTTTGATGTCAAAGGTTTGCAAGTCCAAGTGCACCTTATGAAGAAAAAATGCTAGGAAAGTAAGTTGTGTAGGTAGAATGTTTGGGAGAAATTTTTCTGCTTAGACAAAGTACTGATCATCTTTTTAAAGCAGCATGATCAAAGAAGAAGAGGTTGTCATGGATAAGGCATAGGTATGCATCCCAGAGATTTATTTCTGAAGTTCTTGACACCTCCAAGGAGCTGCCATCCCCAAGTGGAGCCACTATTAGCCCTCAGTAAATTTTTGTCATAGCAAATGATGGCAAAAACAGGTCTTGAGCCTCCAAGAGATTATTTTCATAGAAAATTACTCATTCTTGAAGCCTTCTGTTGTTTTCTAACTCAAAGAGTAATCTTCACTACTATTTCATTCAAAAAATCCACCAAGTAACCCTGCTGATGTAAAAAAGAAACTGTTATTTTGGCCATTTTTCCATCATTTTCTAAGCCCATTTCATTCATTTTTTCCCTTCTATTTATCCTCCATTTCCCTTTCAAAAAACCCATTTTTACCTTCTCATTTATCCATCATTTTCCTAAAAAAACTTCTAAAATCCTTAAAAACCTATAAAAAACAACTTTTATATGGTTTGAATTACCCTATTTTACCTATTGGAACTTTTTTAGGCTTAAAAAACTCCTCTTTTGGCCTAAAAATGTGTTTTTTTATATATAGTCTTTAAGCCCCTCAGGGCTTAAATCTTCAGCTCCTTCTCTGTCATATGATCTGCACCCGTGACCAAGCACTAGCCCCCATCACATCGGCACTTCTTTGTTTCCTCTCCCATTCCTTTGTTCCCCGCCGATGCGATCCCCCAAGCGCTTAACCTTTCGTTCATTTTCTTCATGTGACCAACACCCGCGACCAGGCGCTAGCGCTCATCACATTGGCATTCTTCAATCACATCACAACGTTTCATTGCATCACTCCCTTTCCCCCGCCGATGTGATTCCCCTTTGGCTTAGCCCTTTTCCTCTACCCCCGGTCCCTTTTTCTCCACAGGACCGCACCTTCTCCGCTCCTTAAGCCCTCTTCCTTTACCTTTTTATTGTTTACCTCTGCGCCCCTTATAAAATGCATTTCTCTTCATATTTGCCCACCATACTTGTTAAAAACCCAACCAATCCACACCATAGATCTATAAAGATCAATGGCTGCCAGTGCTCCATTGCAGCCCCTTGTTCTATTGTTCCCATCCTCTTTACCCCCCTATGGTAGATCTCTAGCGTCGATCTGGGAGATCCGACAGTTATCAACCCTCCTCCCCTTACCTTTATTTTCTTATTTTCTCCCTCATCTTACCACTCTAAAAAGTGATCTCGGTCATAGATCTCATTGATATAATGGCTCTAGATTCCCCTCTTATCCTCTGGACTACCCCCCATCCATCCATCCTTGAAAATGCATCTTTACCGTTGATTTATCACATCCAATGGTTCTCCTTTAACCTGATCAAACAACCCGCCGATCAACCAAATGCGCTACTAAACAAAACATCTGATGTCATCTGGGCCCTACCGTCCACCCATAGAGCTATCCCTCAATCCCCTCTTGCCAATTGGCCTCCACTTACTCCATCCACCGGTCAACTTCAGGTTTTCGCACTCCTCCCCCACCGTTGGATCTACACCTCTAGATTCGATGGTTCACATCGCGTTTCACTCGGATTCCCATGTCAGGGTTTAACGACTCAGATTAACACAAAATAGGTGGCATTGGGGAGTACACGCATTGTCTAACAGACGATATCACGTTCGTTTAGGCGTAAACCACCTACCGCCTGATTGCTGCGCGAAAACTACTCACGGTTTTTGCAAAACCACCCATCCACATTTTCGCGCCTATATTCAAATTAAACCCTGTTTTCACAAGTTTCATCCATAGAACATCCTCCTACATGCATTTCCTCCTCCTCACTACTCCTTTCTCCCTCTGCCTGTTGAAAATGCAACAAGATGATGGAGCTTAGTGGAATGAAGTCGCCTTCACTAAGTGGGCCCGCAGGCTATTTTTGGCGCAAAGTCTATTTTTAGACTATTTCTATTTTTAGACATATGGAGCATGGTCTAGGAGTTGCAGTAAGATATTCTTGGATGATTGGTCGAGTTGGTAAAAATAGATGGACCTCTATTTTTAGACATACAGGTCGAAGTCTATTTTTAGACTGCTTGTCTAAAAATAGGTCAGTCAAATATTATTAACCCTTAATAATATTTAGACTCTAAACTTCAGTTTATTCTCTTACAACACTTCAGTTGGAGCTACGGATGTGGCCCATGCATCTGACAGAAGGAATTATGCTATTCCTTGGGGTTTGGTGAGCTCATGCATGGTTGACTTTAGTTAGGACTTCAGTGGCAGAGTTTGGTGGAGTTGATGAGACAGTTGGTGGAGTTGTGTTCGGTTTAACTTAGTTGAACTAGTTGTGTTTAGTTTAACTAGATAATAAACTAGTGATGAGTGGAGTGAATTAAATATTATTTAATTCACTAATTATTAACTCATTATTCAACTCAAGAACACATCAGTTCACTACAGTGCATGGACAGTTCAGTGGAGACTAGTGGAAGAGGTAGATGAAAGGGTGAGTTTCCTATTAGTTGCGACAGCAAATGTGCATGAGTTTTGCACAAGCATTGGAGGAGATTTCCCATGAGGATTGCGCAGTTGAAGCCAAGGAGATTCGAACTTGGATCTCTCATTGAACCAACTTGGATTGCGCAGTAGAGGCAGGCAATTAGTGGATGAGTTTTGAACCTGTGACTTGTTCAAAACCGAGCTAGTTTGTGTGTAACTTTTGGAGACAGTACTGAATACTTGTGAGAAGTATTGTACTGAGATTGTTACATGTTCTCTTCTATTATAATATACAAATAGCTGGGGGGTTTTCAGCTATAATATTTCCCCATTACATATTGTGTTTATGTGCGCATGCGACTGTTTCTATTTCCGCAAATTGATGATTGATTGTAGAAGAGGTTATGTGTTATACATGAATTCGAATTAATGTATGATCGGGATAATCTCAGTGGATAAATCTTCAATATTCAGAAAATTTCTACATGGTATCAGAGCGAATTGATCATCGGGATCTATTGCAGTGATTACAATATTATTTCGGTAGACAGAGTCTGTAACGGGCCAGGTAGCCTCTGGATCCATCCTTTCTCTGAAAGGTGACATATCCAGTAAATGCCCTTACAGTCGATCTCTGTGCTAGAAATAATTTGTTCTCACAGATCCAGAAGCAGTTGAGTTTTTGAGTTTGGAATTCGAATTTTGCAGTAGTTTTTTTTCTTTGTGCCAGAGTTGAAAATGTCTTTCAACGGTTTGCGACTCGAATATGCTCTTGAAGGCAGTTTGAATTATGTTGCATGGAAAGATCCAATGGAGGCAGTATTAGAAGATAATGGGCTGAAGGAGTTCGTAGATACGGATGTCCAAAAGCCTACTGATCCTGCTGAAGTTGAAGCTTGGCAAAAGAAGATGGCGAAATGTCGAAGGATTCTGTTGGAGGGCCTGAAGGATCACATTGTATCCAATCTGCATGGAAAAGCTTCTCCATATTTGATGTGGAAAGCATTGATAGATCTATTTCAGGGTAAGAGTGACCAAAGGAAGCTGGCGCTCAAGGATAAGCTCAGAAACATTAAGATGGAGAAAGGCGACAGTATCGCCAAGTACCTCACGAAGTTCACTCAATGCAGAGATGAGCTGGGAAGTGCGGGGGTGACTGTCGAAGAAGAGGACATGGTAGACCTAGCTCTCCTTGGTCTTCCAAAGGATTGGCATTCCTATCAGGACTCTGACAATGGTCGGGAGAAGTTGCTGGGATGGAAGCGACTTTGGGCGGATCTCATGCAAGAGGAGATAAGGAGGACTACCAGGGACGGATCTTCATCAAAGGTATCTGATGAATAAAATTGCGCTTTGGCTTCCAAAGCAAAGAAGGGGAAGAGAAAGAAGGCTTCTCAGTCTGGTGCGAAAGGCAAGAAGCAAGACATGTCCAAGGTGAAGTGTTTTCACTGTCACCAGCACGGACACTATGCCACAAATTGTCCGCAGAAGAAGAAAAATAAGAAGGCTGCTGGATCTGCAGCGAGAGAGGCATTGGCTTCTCAATTCGAACTGGATTTTTCACTGATCACATGCTTGGTTTCAAGTGTGGAGGGATCAGTTTGGTTCTTGGACAGTGGTGCGTCATTTCACATGACCGGAGATCGAGATCTCTGCTTTCAACTGAGGAAAAAGATCTTGTGTTTACATCGAGATGGGCGATGATGGTAGATACAGTGTGACCGGTATCGGTACCAATTCCTTTGAGAGGGAGTCTGGTAAACCCTTCGTATTGAAGGAAGTATTGCATGTTCCAAGATTGATGAAGAATCTGATCTCTGTGGCGATGTTGGAAGACAAGGGGTATGATGTGGTCTTCAGCGAAGGAAAAGCTTTCCTGCGCAGTAAGACAACTGGAGAGACCCGGAAGATAGGGGTTTGAGTCAAGAACCTTTATCAGTTGCAAGTAGATGGTTGCGCAGCAATGGCATGCAAGGCGGGAGAAGTGGTGAGCCGGGATGATGATGGCGAGCTGTGGCACAGGAGATTGGGCCACCTTCACCATGGAGCTTTGAAGATCCTGCAGCAGATTTCTACCGGGCTTCCTAAGGGCACTCTTGCGCAGTCAGATCAGTGCAAGGGGTGTACCTTGGGGAAGTATGTGAAAGCCACCTTTCACGAGAAGGATAGTCGCGCCACGACGATCCTTGAGAGAGTTCACACAGACGTGTGTGGTCCTTTCTCAGTTGCTTCGACAGCAAAGCACAAGTATTATGTGATCTTTGTTGATTATTTCTCTCGAAAGTGCCGGATCTTCTTCATGCAGAAGAAGAGCGATACATTCGCGAAGTTCTGTGAGTTTAAAGCACTGGTCGAGAAGGAGTCGGGGAAGAAGGTGATTGCTCTAAGGAGTGATAACGGTGGTGAATTCATCTCGGCTGAATTCAAGGAGTTCTGCATCGCAGAAGGGATTCGGAGAGAGCTCATCGCACCCCATAACCTACAGCAGAACGGGGTGGCTGAGCGGAAGAACAGAACGATCGTGGGTGCTGCACGGGCGATGTTGCATGATCAGGGCCTACCCCTTCACTTGTGGGCTGAGGCATGCAATACAGCAGTGTATGTGCATAACCGTTGTCCTCACAAGGTTCTTGGCATGAGTACACCAGAGGAGGCTTATTCTGGCAAGAGGCCTGATATTTCCCATTTGCGGATTTTCGGATCTCCCGTCTACATGCATGTGACGAAGGATGCAAGAAGGAAGCTGGATCCAACTGCTGAAGTTGGAATATTTGTGGGGTACACTGATACACCTCACAACTATCGTGTGTATGTGCCAGACAGTCGCAAGACTGTTGTGCGACGGGATATAAAATTCCAGGAGGAGAAAGCCATGCAGTGTTCGCTTGAGAGGGAGCTACTCTTGCATGCAGATGAGGAGCTGTTAGTTCCTAAGGAGGAGCTTCCGGATGTGGATCAGCCACAAGAGGAGGTTCAGGAGGTGGAAGAAACCACCCAGGCAGCGCCAACCATCAGAGGGCGCATGCGCACTACAGAAGCCGAGCGACTGGCTCGGGATGCAGAGAAGGTTGTAGGACCACCTACAGCACAGCGCAGACAGAGACAGTCACCGGATCGGTACACTGGATACATGGCTCTTATGAGTCAATGTGTTGTGACAGAGCTATCCTCTTTTGAGGAAGCTGTGGAGGAACCCGCATGGGTAGATGCCATGATCGAAGAATATGATTCGATCGTCAGAAACAGTGCATGGGAGATTGTCCCAAGACCGGAAGGGAAATCAGTGGTGGGTTCATGATGGATCTACAAAGTGAAAACTAGAGTGTGGGAAGCACACAGAAAATCACAAGGTGAGATTTATAAGCACGTGGCTCCTACTCACGGATGGGGGATCGTTGCCCAGGTCACCACTGTGTGAGGCCACTGCTTCCATACAGACGATCCTAGCTCTCTCAGCGCATATGGGATGGCACATCCATCAGATGGATGTGAAGACTGCGTTCCTCAACGGAGTCATTGAGGAGGAGGTGTACATAGAGCAGCCTGAAGGTTTCGAGATCTTCAGCAGTGAGTCGCATGTTTGCCGACTCAAGAGAGCACTGTACGGGCTGAAGCAAGCACCTTGTGCTTGGTACACACGGATAGACATTTATTTCACCGGACTTGGATTCTCCAAGAGTGAGGCGGATCCTAACCTGTACCAGATTGTGGTGGAGGGGAAGTTGTTGATCATTGTACTGTATGTAGATGATCTGATTTTGACAGGTGATGAGCTGTTGATATTTTCATGCAAGGAGGACCTTGCTAGAGAGTTTGAGATGAAGGACTTGGGCCTCCTTCATTATTTCCTGGGATTGGAGATTTGGCAGCGCAGTGGAGGACTGTTTGTTTCTCAGGGTAAGTATTCTCGGGAGATACTGGAGAGGTTCAACATGCATGGTTGCAAGCCTGTTGATACTCCTCTTCGTGGTGGTTGGAGAAAGGAGGATGCTACTTCAGCGGAGGTAGTGGATGCCACTGTCTATCGATAGTTGGTGGGGTCGCTTATGTATATGGTCAATACATGACCCGATATATGCTATGTTGTTAACCAACTTTCGCAAGCTATGGTTAAGCCTACCAAGCTCTTCTGGAAAGCAGGCAAGCATGTATTGCGTTATCTTAGTGGCACATTGGGATATGGTCTATGGTACAGACAGGAGGATGGAGCGAAGCTTTCCGGCTTCACTGATGCAGATTGGGCAGGGAGCCCAACGGATCGAAAGAGCACATCTGGAGGAGTTTTTAGCATTGGGTCAACAGTTGTTTCCTGGTACAGTAGGAAGCAGAGATCCATGGCACTCAGTTCAGCAGAGGCCGAGTACATGGCAGCAAGCTTGGCTGCATGCGAGGCTATTTGGATGAGGAAGATCCTCATTGGATTGTTCGGGTTGCACTTGGAGCCTACTGTGATTTATTGTGATAACCAGAGTTGCATTAAACTCTCGGCTAATCCAGTATTTCATGATAGATCCAAACACATCGACATCAGGTACCATCATATCAGAGATTGTGTTCAGCGAAGAATCATGTTACTTTCATATGTTCCCACGGAGGATCAGGATGCTGACATCTTGACGAAGGCGCTCACCAGGAGCAAGTTCGAATTCCACAGAGGCAGGATAGGGGTTGCAGATAATCCATATTTTTTTGAGAGGGAGTGTAGAAAATGCAACAAGATGATGGAGCTTAGTGGAATGAAGTCACCTTCACTAAGTGGGCCCGCAGGCTATTTTTGGCGCAAAGTCTATTTTTAGACTATGTTTATTTTTAGACATATGGAGCATGGTCTAGGAGTTGCAGTAATCTATTCTTGGATGATTGGTCAAGTTGGTAAAAATAGATGGACCTCTATTTTTAGACATACAGGTCGAAGTCTATTTTTAGACTGCCTGTCTAAAAATAGGTCAGTCAAATGTTATTAACCCTTAATAATATTTGGACTCTAAACTTCAGTTTATTCTCTTACAGCACTTCAGTTGGAGCTACGGATGTGGCCCATGCATCTGATAGAAGGAATTACGCTATTCCTTGGGGTTTGGTGAGCTCATGCATGGTTGACTTCAGTTAGGAGTTCAGTGGCAGAGTTTGGTGGAGTTGATGAGACAGTTGGTGGAGTTGTGTTCGGTTTAACTTAGTTGAACTAGTTGTGTTTAGTTTAACTAGCTAATACACTAGTGATGAGTGGAGTGAATTAAATATTATTTAATTCACTAATTATTAACTCATTATTCAACTCAAGAACACATCATTTCACTACAGTGCATGGACAGTTCAGTGGAGACCAGTGGAAGAGGTAGATGAAAGGGTGAGTTTGCTATTAGTTGCGACAGCAAATGTGCATGAGTTTTGCACAAGCATTGGAGGATATTGCCCATGAGGATTGTGCAGTTGAAGCCAAGGAGATTCAAACTTGGATCTCTCATTGAACCAACTTGGATTGCGCAGTAGAGGCAAGCAATTAGTGGATGAGTTTTGAACCTGTGACTTGTTCAAAACCGAGCTAGTTTGTGTGTAACTTTTGGAGACAGTACTGAGTACTTGTGAGAAGTATTGTGCTGAGATTGTTACATTTTCTCTTCTATTATAATATACAAATAGCTGGTGGGTTTTCAGCTATAAGCTTTCCCCATTACATATTGTGTTTATGTGCGCATGCGACTGTTTCTATTTCCGCAAATTGATGATTGATTGTAGAAGAGGTTATGTGTTATACATGAATTCGAATTAATGTATGATCAGGATAATCTAAGTGGATAAATATTCATTATTCAGAAAATTTCTACATGGTATCAGAGCGAATTAATCATCGGGATCTATTGCAGTTATTACAATATTATTTCGGTAGACAGAGTCTGTAACGGGCCAGGTAGCCTCTGGATCCATCCTTTCTCTGAAAGGTGATATATCCAGTAAATGCCCTTACAGTCGATCTCTGTGTTAGAAATAATTTTTTCTCACATATCCAGAAGAAGTTGAGTTTTTGAGTTTGGAATTCGAATTTTGCAGCAGTTTGTTTTCTTTGTGCCGGAGTTGAAAATGTCTTTCAACGGTTTGCGACTCGAATATGCTCTTGAAGGCAGTTCGAATTATTTTGCATGGAAAGATCGCATGGAGGTAGTATTAGAAGATAATGGGCTGAAGGATTTCGTAGATACGGATGTCCAAAAGCCTACTGATCCTGCTGAAGTTGAAGCTTGGCAAAAGAAGATGGCGAAATGTCGAAGGATTCTGTTGGAGGGCCTGAAGGATCACATTGTATCCAGTCTGCATGGAAAATATTCTCCATATTTGATGTGGAAAGCATTGACAGATCTATTCTAGAGTAAGAGCGACCAAAGGAAGTTGGCACTCAAGGATAAGCTCAGAAACATTAAGATGGAGAAAGGCGACAGTATCGCCAAATACCTCACGAAGTTCACTCAATGCAAAGATGAGCTGAGAAGTGTGGGGGTGACTGTCGAAGAAGAGAAAATGGTAGACCTGGCCCTCCTTTGTCTTCTGAAGGCTTGGCATTCCTATCAGGACTTCTCAATGGTCAGGAGAAGTTGCCGGGATGGGAGCAACTTTGGGCGGATCTCATGCAAGAGGAGATAAGGAGGACTACCAGGGACGGATCTTCATCAAAGGTATCTGATGAAGAAAATTGTGCTTTGGCTGCCAAAGCAAAGAAGGGGAAGAGCAAGAAGGCTTCTCAGTCTGGTGTGAAAGGAAAGAAGAAATACATGTCCAAGGTGAAGTGTTTTCACTGTCACCAGCACGGACACTATGCCACAAATTGTCCGCAGAAGAAGAAAAATAAGAAGGTTGCTGGATCTGCAGCGGGAGAGGCATTGGCTTCTCAATTCGAACTAGATTTTTCACTGATCGCATGCTTGGTTTCAAGTGTGGTGGGATCAGTTTGGTTCTTGGACAGTGGTGCGTCATTTCACATGACCGGAGATCGAGATCTGTTTTCAAATCTGGAGGAAAAAGATCTTGGAGTGCACATCGAGATGGGCGATGATGGTAGATACAGTGCGACTGGTATCGGTACCATTTCCTTTGAGAGGGAGTCTGGTAAACCTTTCATATTGAAGGAATTTTTTCATGTTCCAGGATTGATGAAGAACCTGATCTCTGTGGTGATGTTGGAAGACAAGGGGTATGATGTGGTCTTCAGCGAAGGAAAAGCCTTCCTGCGCAGTAAGACAACTGGAGAGACCCGGAAGATAGGGGTTCGAGTCAAGAACCTTTATCAGTTGCAAGTAGATGGCTGCGTAGCAATGGCATGCAAGGCGGGAGAAGTGGTGAGCCGGGATGATGATGGCGAGCTGTGGCACAGGAGATTGGGCCACCTTCACCATGGAGCTTTGAAGATCCTGCAGTAGATTTCTACTGGGCTTCCTAAGGGCACTCTTGCGCAGTCAGATCAGTGCAAGGGGTGTACCTTGGGGAAGTATGTGAAAGCCACCTTTCACGAGAAGGATAGTCGCGCCACGACGATCCTTGAGAGAGTTCACACAGACGTGTGTGGTCCTTTCTCTGTAGCTTCGACAGCAAAGCACAAGTAATATGTGATATTTGTTGATGATTTCTCTCGGAAGTGCTGGATCTTCTTCATGCAGAAGAAGAGCGAGACATATTCAAAGTTCTGTGAATTCAAGGCACTGGTTGAGAAGGAATCGGGGAAGCATGTGAAGGCTCTTAGGAGCTACAATGGTGGTGAATTCATCTCTACTGAATTCAAAGACTTTTGCAGCGCAGAAGGGATTCGGAGAGAGCTCATCGCACCCCATAACCCACAGCAGAACAGGGTGGCTGAGCAGAAGAACAGAACGATCGTGGGTGATGCACAGGCGATGTTGCATGATCAGGGCCTACCCCTTCACTTGTGGGCTGAGGCATGCAATACAGCAGCATATGTGTAGAACCGTTGTCCTCACAAGATTCTTGGCATGAGTACACCGGAGGAGGCGTTTTCTGGCAAAAGGCCTGATATTTCTCATCTGAGAATTTTTGGCTCACCTGTCTACATGCATGTGACGAAGGACGCCAAAAAGAAGCTGGATCCGACCGCAGAGGTTGGAATATTTGTGGGGTACACTGATACACCTCACAACTATCGGGTGTATTTTCCATACAGTCGCAAGACTTTTGTGCGACGGGATATTAAATTTCAGGAGGAGAAAGCCATGTAGTGTTCGCTTGAGAGGGAGCCACACTTGCATGCAGATGAGGAGCTGTTAGTTCCTAAGGAGGAGCTTTCGGATGTGGATCATCCACAAGAGGAAGTTCATGCAGTGGAAGAAACCACTCATGCAGCACCAACCATCAGAGGGCGCAAGCGCACTACAGAAGCTGAGCGACTGGCTGAAGATGCAAAGAAGGTTGTAGGACCACCTACAGCACAGCGCAGACAGAGACAGTCACCGGATCGGTACACTAGATACATGGCTCTTATGAGTCAATGTGTCATGACAGAGCCATCCTCTTTTGAGGAAGCTGTGGAGGAACCCACATGGGTAGATGCCATGATCGAAGAATATGATTCGATTGTCAGAAACAGTGCATGGGAGATTGTCCCAAGACCAGAGGGGAACTCAGTGGTGGGTTCGTGATGGATCTACAAAGTGAAGCAGGCGGCTGACGGGAGTGTGGAGAAGTACAAGGCGAGATTTGTCACTCGTGGCTTCTCACAGATCGAGGGGATCGATTATGAGGATAACTTGCACCTGTCGCAAGGTACTCTTCCATACAGACGATCCTAGCTCTCTCAGCGCAGATGGGATGGCACATCCATCAGATGGATGTGAAGACTGTGTTCCTCAATGGAGTCATTGAGGAGGAGGTGTACATAGAGCAGCCTGAAGGTTTCGAGATCTTCAGCAGTGAGTCGCATGTTTTCCGACTCAAGAGAGCACTGTACGGGCTGAAGCAAGCACCTCGTCCTTGGTACACACGGATAAACAGTTATTTCACCGAACTTGGATTCTCCAAGAGTGAGGCAGATCCTAACCTGTACCAGATTATGGTGGAGGGGAAGTTGCTAATAATTGTACTGTATGTAGATGATCTGATTTTGACGGGTGATGAGCTATTGATATTTTCATGCAAGGAGGACCTTGCTAGAGAGTTTGAGATGAAGGACTTGGGCCTCCTTCATTATTTCCTGGAATTGGAGATTTGGCAGCGCAGTGGAGAACTGTTTGTTTCTCAGGGTAAGTATGTCCGAGAGATACTGGAGAGGTTCAACATGCATGGCTGCAAGCCTATTGATACTCCTCTTCCTAGTGGTTGGAGGAAGGAGGATGCTACTTCAGCGGAGGTAGTGGATGCCACTGTCTATCGACAGTTGGTGGGGTCGCTTATGTATCTGGTCAATACACGACCCGATATATGCTATGCTGTTAACCAGCTTTCGCAAGCTATGGTTAAGCCTACCAAACTCTTCTGGAAGGCAGGCAAGCATGTATTGCGTTATCTTAGTGGCACATCGGGATATGGTCTATGGTACAGACAGGAGGATGGAGCGAAGCTTTCCGGCTTCACTGATGCAGATTGGGCAGGGAGCCCAACAGATCGAAAGAGCACATCTGGAGGAGTTTTCAGCATTGGGTCGACATCAGTTTCTTGGTACAGCAAGAAGCAGAGATCCGTGGCACTCATTTCAGCAGAGGCCGAGTACATGGCAGCAAGCTTGGCTGCATGCGAGGCTATTTGGATGAGGAAGATCCTCGTTGGATTGTTTGAGTTGCACTTGGAGCCTACTGTGATTTATTTTGATAACCAAAGTTGCATTAAACTCTCAGCTAATCCAGTATTTCATGATAGATCCAAACACATCGACATCAGGTACCATCATATCAGATATTGTGTTCAGCGGAGAATCATGTTACTTTCATATGTTCCCACGGAGGATCAGGATGCTGACATCTTGACAAAGGCGCTCACCAGGAGCAAGTTCGAATTCCATAGAGGCAGGATAGGGGTTGCAGATAATCCATATCTTCTTGAGAGGGAGTGTTGAAAATGCAACAAGATGATGGAGCTTAGTGGAATGAAGTCGCCTTCACTAAGTGGGCCCGCAGGCTATTTTTGGCGCAAAGTCTATTTTTAGACTGTGTCTATTTTTAGACATATGGAGCATGGTCTAGGAGTTGCAGTAAGCTATTATTGGATGATTGGTCGAGTTGGTAAAAATATATGTACCTCTATTTTTAGACATACAGGTCGAAGTCTACTTTTAGACTGCCTGTCTAAAAATAGGTCAGTCAAATATTATTAACCCTTAATAATATTTGGACTCTAAACTTCAGTTTATTCTCTTACAGCACTTCAGTTGGAGCTATGGATGTGGCCCATGCATCTGACAGAAGGAATAAATTTATTCCTTGGGGTTTGGTGAGCTCATGCATGGTTGACTTTAGTTAGGACTTCAGTGGCAGATTTTGGTGGAGTTGATGAGACAGTTGGTGGAGTTGTGTTTGGTTTAACTTAGTTGAACTAGTTGTGTTTAGTTTAACTAGCTAATACACTAGTGATAAGTGGAGTGAATTAAATATTATTTAATTCACTAATTATTAACTCATTATTCAACTCAAGAACACATCAGTTCACTACAGTGCATGGACAGTTCAGTGGAGACCAGTGGAAGAGGTAGATGAAAGGGTGAGTTTGCTATTAGTTGCGACAGCAGATGTGCATGATTTTTGCACAAGCATTGGAGGAGATTGCCCATGAGGATTGCGCAGTTGAAGCCAAGGAGATTTGAACTTGGATCTCTCATTGAACCAACTTGGATTGCGCAGTAGAGGCAGGCAATTAGTGGATGAGTTTTGAACCTGTGACTTGTTCAAAACCGAGCTAGTTTGTGTGTAACTTTTGGAGATAGTACTGAGTACTTGTGAGAAGTATTGTAATGAGATTGTTACATGTTCTCTTCTATTATAATATACAAATAGCTGGGGGGTTTTCAGCTATAAGCTTTCCCCATTACATATTGTGTTTATGTGCGCATGCGACTGTTTCTATTTCCGCAAATTGATGATTGATTGTAGAAGAGGTTATGTGTTATACATGAATTCGAATTAATGTATGATTAGGATAATCTCAGTGGATAAATCTTCATTATTCAGAAAAATTCTACACTGCCAACCTTCAAAGCAGTTTTATCCACATAACGCAGGGTTTTATAATTATTTGTGTTTTGTTGCAGGTTTCATGGCGGGTTTATGACACGTAGCCATCCCATAGTCCAATAAAGGGACAAAGGCTGAGGGTGACGATCCTCAGAGCCCGATAAAAATCAAAAGGGAAAAAAATGGGTCGAATTTCATATTTTTAATCAGTGTTTCATGAAGCCTTGTTTACGCAGCTAAAATCCTCCAGCGCAGGCCATCTGTGAACAAATAAAATTAATGAAGAATCAGTAAAGAGAATCATAAATCAAGGATAAATGGATTAAAGCGCAAATTTTGAAGATTAAAGGGCTTAATCCATGGCTTAAAGGGATAAACACAGTGAATAAAGCCCGAAGATAACTATAAAGGCCCAAAATCAAGATTAAATCCAAATTAGTTAAACAGTCAGCAGAAAAGGTTTAAATCCCGAAGATGATTACAAAGGCCTTAAAGCACAATCAGAGGCCTAAAGAATTTTTTTAAAGTAGAAACAAGAGAAATACAGTGAGGCAGTTTAACTAAAGGCCAAATGCAAAATCAGAGGCCTAATCAGAGTTAGAGGCCTGATTACTGAGTTTAATGATGAAATAAAGGAAAATTAGGCTTAAAGATAGCCTCGAATAAATAAACAGGAGGCAGTTATTTCTCCAAAAGATCTAATTTCCACCTATAGCCTACCTTTTGTCTCAAAGGGCAAATTGACATTTATTACACTAAAGAAGATATTTAAACTGTCAGGACAATTATTGTAAAAGATAAGATAAAGCCTTAAAGTCAATATTTTCCACTTATCTTTATCTTAGAGAGTAAATATAGAGTTATTAAAATAAAGAGGTACTACAGATGTTCATACCTTATGCCTTACATGGTTATCAAGGTCAGGAATGTATTTACTCAGTCATAAATGACATTTGAACCCTAAAACATAGTTCCACCTCCTCACTTGCAGTATAAATACTACAGTGGAACTCATTGTAAACGTTGGATTTTGATGACTGATGCTGGAATAATACATAGTCCTTTGAAGATCTTGAAGAGAAATTGATGTCTTGGAACTCATGCTTGATATGATTTGATTGTTGATGGAGAAGGATTGCTTGCAGGATCCATAGGCTTGGTTGATGGTGAAGTTTTCTTTTGTTTATGTTTTCTAGTTTTCATTATGTTTTCCATCTTGCTATGTTGCAGTAGAACAAAGAATTTAGATTAAGAAATGTTTTCTAATGGCACCTTAAATATGTTTGTCCTTCACTACCTTAATGTTTTCTCTTGCTTAGATACATTAGAGAAATCATTAATTTTCTCTCTAACAAGTTCTTAGCCTGTCCATTTCTTGAATAATTTAGATCAGTTAGCATCAATTATGATTTATGGTCAGCCCTGCATATTATTTCCATTGAAATATTCTGTTCTTGGAAATAATCTCTTTAAAGCAGCTTTGTCTAGGTTTGTCAAAGAATTCTGTTTAAAATCATGCTCTTTGCCTTTACTTAGCTGAAATTGTTTCAAGGAAACCTTATAGCTGCAACTTTGGATTTTAGAGTTTTCTCTCCTTCTATGGTTATAGTTACTTGTATATCTTAAATTTTTTTCTGCTCAAGATGATAAAAGCTCTAAAAGTTGGATAAGTTTCTTACCATTCTATAGTTTTTATTTGAATGTTTGTCTTGGTTAATTATCTGTTTTCAGTCTAAAATCAACTAGATTAGGTTATGCTTATGCCTTTGATTCTCTTGTTGTTCTTATCAATTTTCTAACTCCCTCAGTTTACAAGTATATAAAGGATTATGTTTCAACCCTTTATTAGTTTGTTGTTCTCAATCTTTAATGTCCATTTGATAAATCCATCATAACCTTAAAATATCCACCAACCAAGTACACTTCCCCCGCAAATTCTCTTAACACCATTGATAAACTTATTTGGACCTTGCTTGACTCCATTGCCCAATGACTTAACAATCTTCCATGTTTCCTATCTAAAATCTATCAAAGTATCATACCCAACCAAAAACAATAAAAATACCTTGCACTTAAACATATAGCCTAAAATCAACCTCTTTAAAGCATCAAGATACATCCTTGCAAACATATTGAGAGATCCCTCTCTGAGACTAGGAGGGCTAGATCCTAGAGCTCTAAATCTTGGTTTGATGTTACCCTTGTCAATTTGTATCTCAATCAATCTAGCAAATTACGGGGAGCTAACACCTCTATCTGCATGCTAAGAGAATCTACAAACCTATTCTCCTTCCTTTGATGTACCTTATCTCAAATTCAAACTCATTGATCATGGCCAACCATCTAGCTTTCCTAGAATTCAAATTCAGTTGGTCAAATAAGTATCACAGCCCATTGTGATCACTCATCAGTACAAACCTCCTACCAATAAGATAGTGCCTCCACATCTTCAATGTGTGGATGATTTTTGCTAGCTCGAGATCATGCATCAGATATTTATGCTCATGTTCATTTATTTTTTAAGACTCATAACATACGACCGTCCTTCTTACATAAGGACTCCACCAAGTCCTCTCTTGCAAGCATATGTACATAATACAAACTCTTTGTTCGGATATGTGATCTTTAACACTGCAGCATGTGTCAAGAACTGCTTAAGCTACTCAAAATTGGTCCCACACTCCTCTGTCCATTCAAACTTCTTACCTTTCCCCTGCAACGATGTAATAGGATAATTAATCTGTGAGAATTTCCTCATGAACCTCCGGTAATAACCTGCATATCCCATGAATGATCTTACCTCATCCATGTTTCTAGGAGTTGCCCACTACATGATAGCTCTTACCTTTTCTGGATCCACTGTTAATCCCTCCTTAGAGACAAGTAATGTACGTCATTCTGAGAGAAACTGCACTTGTTGAGCTTACCATACAACTGATGCTCTCTCAACAATCTCAACACTATTTCCAAATTCTCGACATGCTCTTCCTCATTTTTATAATATACCAATATATCATCAATGAACACAATAAAAAAAATTTCCAAATAAGGATGCAACACACTATTTATCAAACACATAAAGGTAGTTGGAGCATTAGTCAAACCGAATGGGACTACAAAAAACTCATAATGCTCATAACTGGTCTGAAATTTTTCTTGTAAATGTCCTCTTCCTTAATCCGTACCTAGTGATATCTGGATCTCAAATCAATATTTGAGAACACTACTGCTCCCTTCAGATGATCAAACAATTCATTAATCCTTGACAATGGATACTTGTTCTTGATGGTCGTTTGTTCAACTTCTTATCGTCAATGCATAATCTGAGAGTACCATCCTTCTTCTTTAAAAACAATACGAGTGTACCCCATGGTAATACACTTGGCCTAATGTATCATTTTTAAAGCATCTCTTTCAGATTCAAATTTAACTCTACCAACTTAAGTGTGCCCATCATGTAAGGTAATGATGTTGGAGGTGCCCTTGTACCAACTCAATAGAAAATTCTACTTCCCTGTGAGGTGGAAACTCTAAAATATCTGTAGGAAATACATCATGAAATTGTTGTAGAACTGGGTACCTGCTCAAAACATCTGCATCCTCAACTTCCTCACCTTTTTCACTAGAGATATGTACTACAAATAACACACACCCTTTCCTGTGACTATTCTTGGCCTGCATAGTTGTCACCATCCTAAATGATGTGGATTTTTTCTTTCCCTGTAAGATTCTTGGTTCCCCATTGTCATCCAAACACTCAATGGATTTTTCATAATAGTCCACCTTGGTCCTATGAAGGTATAGCCAGTCCATACAAAATAGCATACTATATGATCCCAACTACAATATTTTCAAGTGCATTTTTGTAGACATGTTATTCAACTCAAATGCACAAGCTCTTACCGAATGATGAACTCTTTTATTTGTACATGTAGCCAACTGCACTAACCAATATTTTGCATGCACTTTGTTATTCAAAACACTCTTATCCACTAATTCAAGACTAACATAACTATAATTAGATCCAGGGTCAATAAAAATAGAAACAACTTGATCACAAAGCTTACCATCCATCTCAATGATAGATTCATGATGGTTTGCCTGCCTGTTGTCCATTTTTGCATAAATACAAGGAATTCTCTACCCAACATCCACAACATTTTGTTCCTCCTGTGCACTATATGTATGAGGTATACCACCCTGATTTTGTGGAAAATATCTCTTAAGGTGTTCCTTACTGCATGCCCAACACTCCAACCATCTAGTACCATCACCTATATGTTGTTGTTATGATCTATGTCCCTGTCTAGTTGCATTGAACTTCTTTTGTGGTGCCATATTTTCTTTCTCATCTTCATTCTAAGGCCTTGTTATTTTCGGTTTCCATTTACCCATACCTTTATCTTTCCCTTTCCATCCTTATTAAGATTCATTATTACACTTTGAATGTTCATAGCAATGCTTCAATTTCTCAATAACTTCCTCAAGTGACCAAGGCTCATCATACTCAATCCAATCTCTAAATTCTAATGGAAAGCCCCTTACAAATCGTTGAAATTTAGTCTTCTCATCTTTAAGATATGGTACATACCTCAATAGATCCATGAACTTGGTGATATACTCTTCACCTATCATCAATCCCATCTTTAGCTCATATAATTCTTTGGCCTTACCGTCGTAGTACCTTTCTGACAAGTACTTCTTCCTTAAAATCCTCTTGAACTCATGCCTGAAGTCCTTCATCCTATGTCTCTTACCCACTTCACAACTTCCCACCAAATTTTTCTTTACCTTTCAGGATAAAGATAACAATTATAACATTTATGTATTCTGTGTACTCATGCAACTCAAATAACTTGTTCATCCCAAGTATCCAAGCATGTGCATATTTTGGTTTCTTCAGGTCTCCATCAAAATTAGGTGGCTTTGCTTTCTTAAATTCATCTGGAAAGTATCCCCTATCAATCCTCATGTAAGGATGATAACAATGGCTATCATAATGCCTATCAGAACCATAACTAGAGTGGTACCTGTGTCCATCACCTCTCCTATCTAGAGTATCCAACAGTATGCCATCTCTAATCATGTCATCTCTATCTGACATGTGTCCACTAGGAGACCTGCTGCCATATGCCCCATTAGTTTTTTCCTCCTTCCCATAGTTGATCCGAAGTGGTCCTTGTCGCTGCAATTCTGACAAACTCTGAAGGATTATTGCATTAACCTTTGCTTGTTTCTTTTATGCCTGCATGATTTTGTCGTTGTCTACCTTACAACTTCTTATTTCTTCCTTCAATATTCTCAATGTGTCTACTAGAGTTCCCAACACCACGATTTTCATCTGATTCATAGTGAGAATCTTTGAAGTCTACCATCTTGCTAGTCATTTTGATCTCTTTCCTACAAGTCAGATTATGCCAGTTAAACCAATTCATAATAAACCAATGTACATTATCATAATTGGGGAGGATATCTCATCTGCAATATCATCCAAATCAACATAATACATGTACAAACATAATGATAACAACATATAGACATATAAAAAATAAGTGTACCAACACATCACCATCATTCTAGTTAGAGTCCAATCATCAATGCATGACCATATCAACTACATATACCATGACCTCATTCATGACAACAACAACCATACCAATGCAAATTTGACAACATTTAAGCACTGACACACATAGCAATTCATAAACAATCATAGACTCATGACGACACACTTCACAACAACAACATCCTCTTTCACATGGTGACATCACTACAACCATGACCGACAACATGCATATGCAAGAAGCATATAGACCACAAGGGTGATTAACACATGTGCAACCGAAATGAATGCATGACCAACACACACTGACCATCCAGTCCAAGGGGTGAACCATGCTCCGATACCATTCTGTAACACCCTCATCCCACATCTACCCAAGTAACCAGCCAACCAGGGTAAACATGTGAAGAAGAGTTACTATGATATGATTCAACCTCCAAGGTGACCTTAAGGAAGTGGAATCAACATAAACACATCAAACAGAGCTCCAACTTCAGCAACAAAAATCCAAGGGGCCATCCTAACCACTCAAGTACCCAGCCCCTAGGTCCCACTAAGATTTTATACCATTAAACCCCCTTGATATGGGAAAGGGTGCATCTGGGAGGCTAATGAAAAGTTCATAAATGAATTTACACAACATAAAAATGGTAATTTTGCAAAAACATTGACAAGGTCTAGACTAGACCCATACTAGCCATGAAAGGCATTTTGTCAAAAATTTCACAAATATGTAATCTACAGGTTTAAATAAAAAATATGATCATATGGGTATCATACTTATCTATCACTAAGAAGCATTGTTCCCTTATATCTTTAGTTGCATTATCATTTGTTAGGTCATAAATACATTGTTCATTCATTTACAAATCAAAACAAGAGGAGAGCCATACATCATCACTATCATAATACATTCTTATAACCCGCATAACAACATAAATATCAAGGATACATCATCCATAGAATCCACATATAAACCAATACATTTACTCATAAGATGTCAAGGGAAGAACCTCTTATTAATGAATGTAAAATCAAACCCGCGATGGGACTACCACGTTCCACCTGACCATAGATTGGTTGAGATTAACATCTCTTCAGCTAATCACCCCCATTCCATATTCAAAGCATGAATGTGGGACTCAAACCAAAATAACCAACCAGGAAATCCTGAGGCTAAACCACCTCACTATCATCAATAGAAACCAGGCCTTACCATAATCCATATCGGATTACTAGGCCATAAAACAAGCATGAATTCCACTAGATTTATCCACCTACACCGTGAGGAATTTTCTCATCTCCTCTTCTCTCATGATTTACCGCAATCCACTCCAGATCACTAAGCCCTAAACTGAGATTCCACCCTCTAGGCTTTACCGTATATCCTGCCATTCACTGACAAGGATTCCTAGGCCTAATTAAGGGAAACCGCCTCTATGATTTACCATATATCCCACCATTAACTGGTCAAGGATTCATAAGCCCACCAAGGCACACAATACTTAACTTTACCCCAACCCATGGTTTGGTTCAGGGGTCACTAGGCTAGTGTATTTACTACAATCCACAGATTGATTCAGGGATCATTAGGCCATGTGTTATTCCTTTCATAGATCCACCTCACTCAACTTCAAATCCATCTAGAAATCCAACTTAACCAAAAAATTAGAACCCCATCACACCATGGATATTCCAGAAATGGTAAGGTTGGGCTAAAAACATTGTCACACCTAGAAAAACCCATGCCATGACAAAAAATAACCACATGCAATACCATGCATGAAAAATATAGCAAGGAAATCACACACACAAATCGATACCGGAAAAGAATCCTGTTGTAGTTTCTTGATCCTACTCTTCCCTACTTGATCCTTCCTTCCTCATACCTCTTTTCCTTTCTTGATCCATTGCCAAAGTGCTCCAAGAAAACTCTAAGTGTCCAAGAGTGTGTGTGTGAGAGAGAGAGAGAGAGAGAATAATGAGAGAGCTCCAAAAATGAACTGACAAAAGGGTACCAACTGATCCTCAGAAGATTTTTTTATCAATTAGGCCTATATTTTATTCATTCTCCATTATTTTCCTTCATTTTCCTCCTCACATGCAACCTATGACCTTTCACCTTCCTTTTATCCTATTTTCCATTATTTTCATAAATAAATGTGCCAAAATTTCCATTTTTCCTTTTCAAAGCCTTTTCCATTGCCTTTGCCAATTTACTTAGCCATAATAAACCAATGAACACCCCAACTAGGATTTTTTTCCCAACATTCAGCTTGGAATAAGTGTCCCATCAACCATGTTTATTATATTTCCTTTATTAGATTTTATTACATGGACTTTTCACTAGGGTTGTTACATCCTACTTAAGTTTTTCAAAATCTTTGGTCAGTTCTTGAGTCCAAGAAAATCGCTCCTTCTTCAATAATGATGTTATATAGGTGCCACCATTTGACCATATTTCTTGACAAACTTATTGTGACAACACGTCAATCCTTAGAATTCTATAAGTTTCTTCAAGGTTTTTGGGATTATCCATTCCATCATAGCTTTAATTTGTTAATGTCCACTTTGTCTTTTTTATCATATAAAATATGATCCAAATATTCCACTCCCTGAACCCCACAGGAACACTTGAAAGAATTTGCATATATTTGTTGTTCTTCTAATATTTTTAAGCCATTTTCAACATTTTGTACATGCCATTCCCAAGTTTCATTATAGATTTTTATATCATCAAAAAATTGCTAACACAAAAAATTATTTCCCTAAGATGTACCACATCATTCCTACATGCATGGAAAGGATGACATAGACCTTTCTTTGAAGGGCATAAAAGTGGAGGAGGTGCCTTTTGGAGATGTACACATGCACTTTAAGGTTTTATTGGAGTGAGGAACACTCTTGCACCATTGCCTCACTACCTCGATGTACATTATAAGGGTGGTTTTGAAAATAAAATTCATAAAGCTTTGGAATGTTGAAGGTGCATTAATAATTCCACATGGCATAACCAAAAGCTCGTAATTACCTTCATGTGTTCTAAAGATTGTTTTGGGAGTTCCTTCTTACCTCATTCTTGTTTCATAATATCTTGAATGGAGATCCAAATTAGTAAATAAAATTTCTCCTTGTAATTCATTTAATAATTCATCAATGACATGAATAGAAAACTTATCATTGATGTTCATTTTTTGAGTTGGATATAATATGGACACATATGCCATGAACCATATTTTTTGTAATCACCACCATTGGTGAAGAGAAATCACTTTGGCTAGGTTGAATTATGTCAACCTTCAAATGTTCTTGATTCAAACATTCAATCTCACTCTTATGTGCATATGGATATCTATAAGGCCTAATGTTAGGTGGTACGCTTCATGGTTTCAAATGAATAACATGGTCATGATATTGAGTAGGTGGAAGACCCTTAGCCATCCCTTCAAATTCCTTGGAAATATTGTTGATAACATTTTGGAGATCCACTAGAGTAGAGGATATAGATGTTTGAACATCTAGTGATCACAATTGTGAAATCACACCATGTTGTCATCCTTTTTAGTATTTTTGTCATTCTTTTAAATATTATCACCTCAGAGGTTTTCCCTTGGATATATCTCAGCCTAATTTCCTTTCCTTCGAAGAAAATATTGTGAAAACATATTGAAAATTAAGTGTTGCATCAGAAATTGCAGGGAGTTGTTGCTTTGTGATCTACTGTCCGATTAGATCACCAGAAATTAAGATACAAGACTAATGAGACAAAAAAATGGACCTCAATCGCTTGTGATCAAACAAAAAGCATGCAATAAATTCTATATTATAACAAAGAGAGATGGCACTTGGACTCCTCACTGGTTGGGGAAAGATCTTGAATTCGTAGCAGAATCCTCACACTCACCTCAAGCAATCTACTTCATCTGCACTCGATCTCAACACCTACACACAAGCAAAAACACTCAAGGATGATAAGTGATCTTCCTCAGAAGATAGTTAGATCACAATAAATATAGATTTACTATAAAAAAAAATTGAACACATAATCATGTAAGGGAAGGAATCATAAATCTTCATTTATCATATAAAAAGTTACAACACTTATACCTTTGCTTCCACGCTTCCTCTCCACAATCTAGAGAACTTTCCCCACTATATCCAAGAAATGAGCATGAAGAGAAACACACATATGATCAAGAACTCACAAGCTCTCTCTAGTAGAAAAATGGCAGCATAGGATCAAGATATAAGCTCTCTCAAAGTTTGTCTCTCCAAAAACTAGCTTGACCCTCTCAAATGGTCCAGTATAAATATGTATAAGAGAGGTCTCAGGAGGATGTATGTGGACACTCAGGACGATGAGAAGTTACATAAGCTTCTAACTAATGAGTCATGGCCAGCTCAAATAGATGAGACATCAAACCAATCTCCTAGGGACCAAGGAATTTTAGAACATTCCCTTGGACGCAAGAATATAAAGGGAAAAAAGGGCCCTAGTCACAAGCATAAGGAGGCATGGTAGTGGCTATAAGGTCCTGGTCGTAGGCATCAGCCTGCCTGCCTACATCTAAGGGTCAAACTAGCCAAAAAAAGGTCCTCATGTCAAGAAAAAGTCAACTAATCACGAGGGCTAAGGGTCAGTGATCCAAGGGGAGAAAAATAGGTTGATAACATGATTCGGTGGATCAATTTTATGGTCAAAATTCAAAGTTGTAAAAATGGTTTGAATTGAGAAAAACCGTGTATATCTCTTCATTCTCAATTTGGTGCAGCTCGTTTCACGCAAAACCGACACCATATGCTCCTATAATCGAGTTTCGTTTGTTTGTTGAAACAACAATTTTATTTTTTATTTTTGGATGTACATGATTGCATAGTCAGTAGTCTTTACTGCTGACTGGACCCTGACTGTATAAGCTGACTGTGTGCCTTCAACCAATCTCCATGTGAAACTTATCAAGATTTCAGTGGCTGCGAAATTGTTTGTTTCTATTGGTTTTCGAGGTTGGTGAGTTGGACCAACCAGGAGGAACCACGTGGGCTAAATAGAGGTTGCCACATGGCCTCCTAGTGTCTGTGTAAAATTTTGTTAAGGGTTGAGTAGCAGCCCCAGGAGTCGAACATGAGACCTCTGCCATGCCAACCATGCCTTCGATTGTCTATGTTGTACATTGTCACTTAACCCTATAGTTCTCCACTACTATTTAAATTTTATTTGTGGTTGCATCGGGGGTGGGGACCAGGGTTAACCCCCAACCCCAGTCCATATACTAGGGTTAGGGGCTAACCCCAACTTGAAATTTATGTGTTATGTCAAAACCCATGTTAGTCACCAGTAATTTTAGCTTTTTTAGATGACTAAATGCTTTGTCCTGGATTTCTAGAAATAGAATTCAAGAATCATGTGAGTTCTAGAAATCTCCTCAGAGAGAAATTTTTCACTATCCTACTTCCCTGTCGAAGCATGGCCAATCTATCACCCAGACAAGACCAAATCCTGGACTGATGTCCCACACTCTCACTATGTTTTCCACCTCTTCCTATAACATTGTGTCTCTGTTTTCCTAGGCCCTCTATTTTCATACCTTATTTCGCCAAGTAAACTAAACTTTTTCCCTACTCACCAAGTGCCTCAGGCAATGGTATTTTCAAAACTCCCTGTCTAAAAGCCCTTTGAATTAAAACAAGGTCTTCTAGTTGTCTTGGATGATAGTGCATAATAGAGTGTCAAAAACCCAGTCTCCTCATCCAAACCATAATTCAAGTTTTCAGTCAAAAAACCTATTCCAAGGGCATTACAATAAGTCAAATAGGATCACCTAGGTTATGCACTGTCATGGTTCTGAATCCACTATTTCCACAGATATTCAGAGGTGAAGTCAAGAGAAAAAAGTAATGAAGCTTATCACTGTCCAAAGAATATCAAATACCTACAAAGATATCCTCTTGATAGTAAGCCTGCAAAGGAACAATTTACCATGTCCAAGCATTTCTGCAGGAATCCTTTGTAAATGGTCAACAGCAAAACAGAGGCGAAGAAGGAGACCTAAAAATCTCATGAAGGCATCCACAACTGGTAGAAAGATACAAACAGGCTTAAGTTTACAAGGGAGATCATGATCTCATGAGAGAGTGTTATGAAGTGTTGCCCATCAAAAGGTCCATGCAGGTCCTAAAATACAGTGGCACATAAGAAACATTGTACATCAATCAAAAAGATCATTAAAAAGTTGTTTGGCTTCAAGCATCAATCTTGTATAGGGATAGCTACCCTTTGCTTACATTCCTCCAAAGAAGAGAAAAAATCCATCAGATCAGCCATGAGGTAAGTTAAAAAGGAGGATCATCATGAGAGGACCATTCACAACCTAGAAGAAAGTAGCAAGGTATGTGTTTGATGGAAATCAAGATTCATGACTGTTTTGACCAAGCAATAGAGAAATGCTAAGGTTACAAAGGCAAAGAACACCTAAAACCCTTCAAGTGATCATTGTAGGCTTTTAGACATAAATAATGAGTTTGATAAGTGTCTCTTTGACAACTCAGAAGATAACACTGTTTTTTTTCTAAAGCATCCCTAAAAACTCAGAAGCTTGGGAAGATAGACAAAGATGGTCAAAATAGTGACAAAGAAACCTCCTTCATCACAGCAGATGGTTTTAAGGGTTTTTAAGCTACCTTATAGGGTTTGGAAAACAAGCACTAAATTTACCCGAGCAAAAGGAAAAATCAGAGTCTTTAAAGAAGATCAAGAAGGGCAGACATGAAGATCAAATACTCCACTACACCAAAGGTAGAAAGAATGACAAGGTAAAAGGAAAGAATGTTTCAAATACAGAATATTAGTCAAAAGGAGAAATGGAAAAAATGATGAGTTTGCTATGTATATGTATTAAAGTCAAATACATTTCGTTTTCCAAAAAAGGGCTGAAAGGTGTTAGTCATCAGTATTTTCACTTGTTGGTGATGACTAGTTGTAACATCCAATTTTCCTAGCAGTTGATCTAAAAAATTGTCAAATTTTCTAGCTGGAAAACACCCATAAACATTTTTTTCCCTCCTACCTTTTCAATCCACCCATGACGAGATGAAACCTCATTATCAAGCCCTATCTAGCCTCAGCCATACTGTCTTGTCCAACAGCTCCAAAGAAAACAATCCAAATCTGTCCAAAGAAGTCTCCCCTAAGTTAGGTAGTGGCGCTCTAGGCATTCCTCCCTTGGAAAAATATCCTAAAGCCAAAGAACCTCTATCTGCTATAGACCAGTCATAACAGACCTTCCCATTCTGCAAATAATTTGATTACACCCCTAAGTCGCGCCACTAATAAACCCTCAAGTCTCAGCAATACATGTACCATAGGTCAAACTGATTTTAGGTGGTTTTACAATGTTTTAATGGATCTTTCAAGAACAGAAGTATACCAGCATTCCCAGAAGACAGTATTTGGTTCCACATGAGAAGACATCTACTTCTCATGTGATTTTGAGCCTGGGATGCAGCTACAGGGCAAAGAGTTTTTTCATTAAGCTCTTGTGATCACAGTCGCAGCATAAAAAGGCAGTGGAAGGAAAATAACACTGTTAAAAGTTGATGAAATGGCATCACTGAGAAAACCTCCTTCATTTTATAAGCATAGGGTGGAATACTGAAAGTGCCTCCTTCATCTATAAGCAGAGGGCCAGGGATAAGGTTTTATTTTAAGAATTGCACTAACTATAAGGCAATTTTGATTGGGCACAGTGAGACGGCAACTAAAGGTTTCTGAAATAAAAGTGATGATTAAAGGCAGAGGCAAGGTAGTATGTTTTAAAAATTGGTTTGCATGAGTTTCATTATTATTTGAATTACAAGGTGAAGCTAATGGGTTGATCATAAATGAAGAAATATTATTAAGCAGATGGCCAAAAGAGTCAAACAGTCTTGGGCTCAAACTAACTTCTGCCATCATGTATAAGGGAAACCACTATCAGTATGTTCATCAGAAATTCTTCATTTGGTTGAGACAGAGGTTGAAAGGAAACCAGGCATTTGTCAGAGTAGGCCTCCTTCATCTATAAGCAGAGGGCCAGAGCATTGATTGATGTTAGGGTTTTCACTGATTGAGAGACAAATTGTAAGAACAGTAGGAGGCATTTGAAGGCTTCTGAACAGAGCAATGATGTCAAAAATAAAGGGAAAGCATGAGTACTATAACAATCAAAGAAGCTGACTTATCTCCTATCAGAATTTGCTTTCAAAGATAGTTTGAAGCCAAAACTGAACAAACCTTGCTGAGGGGTGTAATTTTCTTAAAAGTTACAAAGACTCCTCTCCCTGATAAACAGGCTTAACATTTAGTCTTTGTTCCTTTAAACAAAACGGAGTTTAAAAGTAGTTGAAATCAACTAGGCTAAGCACAAGCCAAAAGTTATGATTTCTTTTCAAAAGGTTCTTTTCTTCCTATTCATAAGGAAATTTTCTTTCAATAACACATCATAGTGGACAAGAAGGAAATTCAAGCTTATTTTTCCCAAAAAGGCATTGCAACTAAACACATAGGCTCATAAATATGTAAGAAGGATTATGGCATGAGTTTCAAGTTCTGGAACAACATTCAAAACCAATAATGCATGCCACTGTTACAAATGAAGGCATTTTCCTTATGAAAATAGGTCAAAGGTACCTTGTTGTTGCATTTTGAGTAGAGGAGAATTTTTTAGAAGAAGTGCCCTCTTGATGGACAGATGATAGTAAAGCTCAGGTGAGTACAACTGGTTTTCACCTCACAATCAAAGAAAAAGTCATTTGGAGAATACATCTACAGTCCCTATATGGATTTGAGCCAAGTTCCCTCTAACAAGCAGATACAATCATAAGGAACAGAAACTCTCAAATCAAGTTTTAAAGAGATAAGTCATCTCCTTGCAAATTGGCAAAAGATGCTTTACAAATCATTGGGTTTCCAGTTCAATAAGAAAAACACTGAGTGATGATTAGCCTTCAAAGTGGTTTTCTCACGGTAAAAAAAAGGTCATATGTATAAAGACCTCCCAAAACAGTCATCCACAGTACTTCAAAAAGGCCCAGTCGAGTTTGGGTTTGTTTTATTTTGAAAAAATCACAAATGATAAGATTGTGTTGTCATTTGTTGTTTCACAAACCAACACCCTTTTCAAAAAGGGACTTACAAAAACCCTCACAAAAGGAACCACAAAGGTTGATTGGCTTGTTCATTTTTAAAAGGATTTAAAGACCGTTGCCCATACCTATTTTTCATTTCAAAACACAAACAACTCCCCTTTTTTGTTCACTGGATTGAAGAAAGAGTTTTTGAGAGAAAATTTGCAGAGTTTAGAGCTTGGAGACTGTGTGGTGCATTCAGGACTGATTTTACACAGAGGTTGTATTGTTGCGCGGCGCGCCTATAGGCGTCGGTCACGACTGCCTATCGTCGACCCGACACCTTTCTATTGCGCGGCGCTTTCCCTATTGAATGTGTTGTGCATGTTTTAAACGATCAAAGTGCCTCCAAACAAATCTTGAAGCTGCTCAAATCCTCAAGCAAAGCCCACCATCGATCTTCAAGGTATTTTGTTTGCCTCTTGTTGGTGGGTGATCAGGTCTCGCGGGCAAGACCTAGGTTCGGGAGTTGTGGCCAACAAAGGAATCCACTATAGTCTAGGATTACGCCGGCATTATCACCCTACTCCGAAGAGTAGAGAGTCTCACCCGAGGCGTGCCGCGACTACATGCAGAAGGGGAATAGACCAATGGCGAGGGAAGGATCCGCAAATCATTCTTATCAGCATTTAGATCACATAAATAGAATCATAAACGCAACATCATCCATAAAGCATACAGGTAGTAAGCAATTAAAATTTTGAAACAACACAATCAATACACATGCATGTGAATCACCCCAATAGACAGCAACCTTCAATTGTATTAAGCTCTTGGCCAAATTCACAGTTTACATAGCTTTGCACTGGCTTACAAGTCTGAAGCATAGGCTTCACGGAACAGAGATGTACATCAATAGACCTTAAGAACTACAGAGACCTCATCCAGAATCTGGGCTCCTGTTGCAGCCTGCGCTTTCTCTCCGTCAGTCGCTCTCTCCTTTCTTCTACTGCGCAATCATCATCCTCTCTTCCATCTGGGTGACTGCTATTTATTCTCCCGCTGTCACAACTGTTAGTTCTCTGTATGTCCTTCTGCAGCTGCTTCTAGCTTTTCTCTGCTTATCTGTGTGTTCCGCTTGCGTTCTTCTGGTGTATCTTCTTCTTTATCTGTACCTGTGCATCTAGTCTCTTCCACTATGTGCCTGTTCCTTCGCAACTTTGGTAGCTCCGCCGTTTGGTGTGGTTGCGACTTGGTTGCGGCTGCCATGTGTCCATTTTCTGCAACCCCAAAATATTGCCATTCAAAACAAGGTTTTCCAAAAACAAGAGCCCCAACAGGCCCCGACCACAGTTCCTTGACTCGTCCCTGAGTCAATCACAAATCACAGTTTCCACCTCCATTTCTCCGCTTGCCTCCATGTCCTGTTCACCCTATGTGCCCTCATCTTGCGCTCGTTCTTCCTGTGCACCTTCAGCCTGCTCCTATCCTTGCTGTGCATCTTCTGGAGGCTGTTCAAACAAGGGCCCCAACTCTGGAACCCTGCGGAACGTTGTAGCGCGAAGCTCATTAAAATCTGACATAGCTTGCTGCCAGCCCTGGATGAGCAAGTCTGTTTCCACGGCAAGCTTGGTGGCAGCATCCTCCTCGACGGGCGCTGGGACGGCGCCGAACATGGTACTGATCTAGGTCTCAGCTGCCGCTGCAAGCTGTTGTATAGACCGGGTGCTATATTGAAGAGGCGGCCGGAGCTCCTGAATGACACGTTTGGCCTCCGCCGAACTAGCTTATGTATGTTGGATCTGTGCTTCAAGCTCGTCAACCTGGCCGTACAATTGATCTAGCCTTGTAGGGTCTATAGCCTCCTGAATCTCCCTTGAAACCTGCTGGAGTTGGGCTGACATCGGCTCGGTCCTGACGGTGAGTGCCAAGGAGCATTCCTGAAGGCCCTTCAGGAGGTCCTGAGCCGCGCGTGCCGTGGACTGAAGTGCGGCTTGTGGTTGGGGCGGTGCCTGTCCCGTGTGGCATCCTTGTAGGATCTGTACCCGCCTCCCTGTCAGTCCAGCTCAGTCCACCCACGTAGTTGTGTCAGTCCGTAGGATCGCCTAGATCTGCGTCATTAATTACCATAATTGGCAGTAACTGTGCCGTCATCATTTGGCCATCACCCGCAGTAACCTCAGCCGTCGCGTCCGCCCACTTCCCCATGCCACCGTCAGCAACTGTCACAGCACTCATTGGCATGCGATTGGTCGCACGATTATCGCAGAATGAATACCAGTGGGCATTAACTCGTTAGGGGGTCTCATCAACTCCACTCGTGCCGAGTGCTGACATAACTTGCATGCACACCAAAAGCACAAGAATGACGGACCCGTTCGAATTAGCAATTGTCGCTGCACCAGAGCCGCTGATTTCTCAGAAGGCATTGTACCGGGAAAGATGCTCACGAATGATTCTACAGGTCTACCAACATCGGGCCAAAATGCCGAAGGCCATCCTAGCAGTTATCGAACCAGAGCTTGATCCTCGCATTCACAAAACCGAGTCCCTTGTGGGCAAGTACGATAGTGCAGCCCTGATTGATGCCAACCTCTCAAATGCTGCTGAGTTTCCGTCCCTCCAGCGACAGGCATACATGGAGCACTATTCTACTACAGCCGGCAATCCCGCCAGCCGCCTGCGACCAGAATTCAGCGGCCTTCAGACCTCGTCCTTGATGAATTTGAGGAAGCTACCGGTCTTTGGCACCATAGGACCGGTTCTGCAGTGTACCCGGTTCCTCCTCAGCCGAATTCATAATGGGTCTATGTGGCTGGCCCAGGAAATTCCTATTCACGTTGAGGATATTCATCGCCTCACAGGCCTGTCGCAGACAGGTGCAGACATCTCAATGGCCTGCCAGACCTCCTCCAAGCGTGCACAAAAGTCGGGCGACGCGGACCTGTATTCCAAATATGGCACTCGCAGGGGGGGAAAAGGAGCCAAGATTGAGCTCATTAACAAGCCCGAGATTCGCTTCGCCTGTTACCTCATTGCCAACAAGACAATGAGGCATTACACGAAAGGCGAGTGCACTCTTGATACCATCTCTATTGCTGAGCATTGTGTCCAAGGCGCCAGACTGAATTGGTGTTCCTTCGTGTTGAAAGAGTTTTTCGCTGCGTGCGAGGATAATTACAAGCGCGCAACTACCTTCATTTATGGCTACTTGATTATTTCTTTTACCATGTGGAAATGGCACACTCCACACATCCGATTCCCAGCAGAGATCCCCGAGGGCCAGCCCCTCGCGATGAAATTCACTCCCTGGCAGGTCTCTAATGACCCCAGTACCAAGCTGGTGAATGCAGATGTGTTTCGGTCGTGGTACCGACTAATGACGGATGTGGTGGCCGGCCAACAACGGGTGCCCCGGAACCTTTGGATGAATATAGTGCGTAGGTGTGGTTCAGAGTAAGCCATAAGCACACTTACCTCTGACCCACTTACGTTCCAGCGGAAACCTTCCACATGAAGCCACTAAAATTTCAGTTGAACAATGCCACTTTCCATCGTGAAGTCTGCTCATGGCCAGGAGTCACAAAGCACATGCGGGACGGGCTCCCCTGGTACAATTTTGACAGGATGGCACCGGTGCAACAGCTGGCCGAAACGATAGAGGCAGCGCCCTCACAAGAGCTTCCCGAACCGCTCATCCCCATCGTTCACCACTTCAACGCCCAGGTACAAAATCTCAATGTGGTGACTCAGGTTATTTCTAGCGGCGCTGCTCCATTTCATTTATTTTTTGAGTTTCAGCTCACTCGCTCCCCTTCACACCCCCGTACCACTCCACTCGCCTCCCCCATTCCCACCACCTTGTTCACTTCGGCTGATCCACTCATGACCCCGATGGGCGAGACGAGCGGGCCCAGAGATCTGCCTGAGGCCCCTCCACCTAAGAGGGCCCGCACAACTGAGGCAAACCCGGTGGTGGACCTCACTGTTGACGATCCACCACTGCCCCCAAGCACCGGGGTCTTGATCACCAAAGAGCCCCTTATCGACCCGTCTGAGTTCATCAACATCCGACTTCCACATTCCTCCACCTCCCCAGTCACTGTCCTGATTACCGTCTTCCCACCCACTACTCCATCTAGCCCCTCTACTTCATCGGCTACTGTATCTGACCCCCTTGTTCGGGAACTTCGGGGTGGGGACCGCGGGGCTGAGGTCGACTCTCGTACTGCCACGGTCGACCCAATGGAAGAACCCCACCCCCCTCTTACTGATACATGCTTGCAGCAGACACCCATTGTGTCTATTTCTGCTGAGGCTCAACCAGCGGCCACCCTCCCTCCACCATCGGCCCACATTGATCAGCACACACCGCCGGATTTCAATATGACTGATTCTGGCCATCCAGAGGCCGCGCCCTTATCTTCTCCTGAGCATGGCAATGGATCAGTTGTCGGTGGGCAACCGTTGCTGGAGCAGATGCCGGCGCCGAGCACATCTGGGACCGCCACCTTCCAGCCCGGAAATCCAGTTCAGCTGTACCTGCTGATTCAACGGGCGGCCCAGTAGGTTGATAGACTACATTTGGGCCTCCAGCAGCACTGTGCCGAGTAGCAACGCCAAATTTCCGCGCTTACTGAACAGCGCGATCAACTCCAAACAACAAGGGAGAAGATGGAGGTAATGATCACCAACGTCACTCGGATGTTCTCAAAATTCTGGCCTTCCCTACAGCCTCACTACCCCCTGCTGCCTCCCGAAATTGCTGCGGCCAGTCTCTCTGAGCAAGAAATCCACCTCCGCATTGCCGTTCAGGAGTTATATCAGGAGAATCATGAGCTTCGTGTGGCATTAGCAACCTCTCCAGTGCAGCCTAAGCTTGCAGTCTACTATTCAGCCCAGGTGGCCCCCAAGCAGGGCCAGGCAATTCATATGCAAGCCGCACTTCAGTCCACGGCACCCGCGGCTCAGGACCTCCTGAAGGGCCTTCAGGAATGCTCCCTGGCACTCACCGTCAGGACCCAGCTGATGTCAGCCCAACTACAGCATGTTTCAAGGGAGATTCAGGAGGCTACGGACCCTGCAATGCTAGATCAATTGTACGGCCAGGCTGACGAGCTTGAAGCACAGATCCAACATACATAAGCTAGTTCGGCGGAGGCCAAACGCGTCATTCGGGAGCTTCGGCCGCCTCTTCAATCTAGCGCCCGGTCTATACAACAGCTTGCAGCAGTAGCCGAGACCCAGATCAGCACCATGTTTGGCGCTGTTCCAGCGCCCGTCGAGGAGGATGCTGCCACCAAGCTCGTCGTGGAAATAGACTTGCTCATCCAGGGCTAGCAGCAAGCTGTGTCAGATTTTAATGAGCTTCGCGCTACAGCGTTCCGCAGGGTTCCGGAGTTGGGGCCCTTGTTTGAACAGCCGCCAGAAGATGCACAGCAACGACAGGAGCAGGCTGAAGGTGCACAAGAGGAACGAGCGCAAGATGAGGGCATGCAGGGTGAACAGGACACGGAGGCAAGCGGGACAATGGAGGTGGAAACTGTGATTTGTGGTTGACTCGGGGACGCATCAAGGAACTGTGATCGGGGCCTATTGGGGCCCTTATTTTTTTAAAACCTTGTTTTGAACGGCCAGATTTTGGGGTTGTGGAAAATGGACACATGGCAGCCGCAACCAAGTTGCAACCACACCAAACGGCAGAGCTACCAAAGTTTCGAAGGAACAGACACATAGCGGAAGAGACTAGATGCACAGGTACAGATAAGAAGAATATACACCAGAAGAACGCAAGCGGAACACATAGATAAGCAGAGAAAAGATAGAAGCAGCTACAGAAGGACATACAAAGAACTAACAGTTGTGACAGCGGGAGAATAAATAGCAGTCACCCGGATGGAAGAGAGGATGATGATTGCGCAGCAGAAGAAAGGAGAGAGCGACTGACGGAGAGAAAGCGCAGGCTGCAACAGGAGCTCAGATTTTGGATGAGGTCTCTGTAGTTCTTAGGGTCTATTGATGTACATCTCTGTTTCGTGAAGCCTATGCTTTAGAATTGTAAGCCAGTGCAAAGCTATGTAAACTGTGAATTTGGCCAAGAGCTTAATACAATTGAAGGTTGCTGTCTATTGGGGTGATTCACATGCATGTGTATTGATTGTGATGTTTCAAAATTTTAATTGCTTACTACCTGTATGCTTTATGGATGATGTTGCGTGTATGATTCTATTTATGTGATCTAAATGCTGATAAGAATGAGTTGTGGATCCTTCCCTCGCCATTGGTATATTCCCCTTCTGCATGTAGTCGCAGCACGCCTCGGGTGAGACTCTCTACTCTTCGGAGTAGGGTGATAATGCCGGTGTAATCCTAGACTACAGCAAATTCCTTTGTTGGCCACAACTCCCGAACCTGGGTCTTGCCCGCGAGACCTGATCACCCGCTAACACCTCTTTACTAAATTCAAACTGTTAAGTGTTGGAAAAAAAATGAAACTCATGGTGTAAATCAAAGTGATTTGAGTGAATAGTTTGAAGAAATTTATTACAGTGGGAGACTGGTGGGGGGTTTATTTAGCTTCAAAAATCCTAAACTGCCCTAAAAACAGTGTTAAAAACATCACACCGCCTGCAAAACAAAATAGACACTGTTTTAGAGGTTTTGTCAATTGCTAAGGGTATCCTAATTGCATTAGGACAAAACTAACCTCTGTCAGCCCAGTGTATGGTGGAAACATTGTCAGGAGGTAAAATAGTGTTTGCAAGGAAAGCATAGTGATTATTGAAAGAAGTAAAATAGTGAAACAATTGATGCCTCATTTGTCCCATAAGACAAGTGTGGTAAAAAATCTTTCAAACTCAGTATAGAGGTTTTTAACTACCTGTGAATGTCAAACAGTGAAGTACAAGAGAATTATTTTGATTAGGAGGGGTGTTTGTCTCCTACAAGGTTGTCTTGCCTATACCAAAAAAACACAGAAAAGCTTTGTGACCTTACCCAACACACCGATCATACACAAATTTCTTTGTCATTTTCAAAAGTCTTCTATGTGTGGTGAAAGGCAAAATCAGTGCTGCCTTTTTTTCCATGAAACAGACTTTAGTGAGTCAAGCTGTCATTGCAGTTTGAAGGTATTTTGTCAAACTGTGTGTGAGAAACAGTGAAGTACAAGGAGGGTGTTTTTTATTGGAAGCAGTGTTTTGCCTCTGTCTAAATACAAGGTTGTCTTGTTTTTATCAAAACATAAAGGATCTTTGTAAACATACCCATCCACAGTAACATTTTCACTATGTTCTTGTTATTTTGATAACTTTGGTTGATTAGCATACAAAGGGAGACAAACAGTGTTTTGGAAGGAGCAGAGATTTTTGTGTTAAAGTCATTTCACATAGAATTTGAAGAGATCTACCTTGGTCAAACAGTGACTAACAAATAAGATAGAGTTTTGTTTGAAAATTGATTTTAAAAAACCATTTTGAGGCAGCTTGGTGTTGTAGAGAGCATTCGAAACAAGATGCCTCCCAGGCAGGACAGTAGGAGTGGCTTGCATAAGATATTTGAGCCTACTTCCACTGAAGAAGTGAATGCCCACCATCAGTCTTGTTCAATTTCCATGAGGTTGGGTGTTTAGATTCTCTCAAAGAGTGCAAGAGGTGAAGAGATTTTCTCCTTTGACACACCTTTGTGCTTTGAGGTTTCAAGGCAAGCATTTCCAGCTGGCAGGCCTAGACTTCAAATTCTCTCCAAGGTCCATCTCCAAGGCCACTAAAATCCCCTATATTGGGGAAAAGTGGTTTAAACAAAGCTATTTGGACTCAGAATATTACAAGCCCTTTCTAAAGCTTGAGCAAAGATATTCATGTCCTTTTATTTTCCCTTTCTCATATATTTTGGCTAGCTACGCCCCCCTCATGAAGATCATCATGAAATACTTCACTTGTGAGGTAAGATTCTCTGGAGTTTATGCATATCACATTTGACTGCTCATGCATTTCACTAGGGCCAAATTGCTAAATCTTCCTTTCTTCTTACACAAGAACATTGAGAAAATGGTCTCCACTGTTCAGAAGAAGCCTCCTTCACAGCAAATCGCCTGCCTCTTCCACCACTCTCTCATCAAAGTCATCATCCTTCATCAGCTTGAAAAGAGGGAGGTCTCTTGGGATACTTTCATCACCCATCCAGATTTCTCCACTGTCCCTCCAGTTCATACATCCCCTACTCCTCCTACTCAACATCCTTCTTCTTCTTCTAGCAGACCTATTCCCAAAAAGCTCAAGTTTACTACAGAACAAAAAAAGGATCCTGAAGAAGGAGAAGAGAGTGACCATGAGGAGGAAGAAGGACATGAACAGGAAGAGGAAAGTGATGATGAGAAGCAGCAAGGGGATGAAGAAGAAAGTGTTGAACAGCAACATCACAGTGAGGCAAAACAGGAGCAGACTTTTGATGATACACAACAGACTTATGATGAGGGTGGGAAGACTTATGATGATACACATCAGCCAAAAGAGACTAAATAGGAGCAGCATGAAGATGATGAACAAGGGCATGAAAGTGATGAATAGGGGCAGCCAAAAGATGATACACAGCAGCTTGAAAGTGCTGGACAAGGGCAGCCACAGCTATATACACAGCAGCCACAACATGAGGGACAAAAACCTAAAGAAGAAAAGGGGCAGCATGATAAACATATGCAAAACATTGAGGAGGACAACCCTCAAAGGGAGATGCAAAAAGACAGCCTAGGCATCCATGAAGAGAGCCAAGACATTGGCAAAAATGAAGGGCAAAGTGGCAAGGGTAAAGAGCCCATGGAGCATGTGCTAGCTGCCTCTCCGAGGCAAGGGGCCATACTCTCTTCTCTGAAAGTGGCCAAGCCCCAGACCGCAAATAAAAGGGTGCCTAGAGTCGTAACTCCAAATGTGACTAAGGCCCTCCGAAGCAAGGGAAAATTTCCAAAGAAGCCCATGGTTGAATTTCCTAAGAGGAAGAGTACTAGAAGAGCCACCCAAAGCAAAGGGAAGGGAAAGGAAGAGAGCATTCATGAATAGGAAAGGGATTTCGACATCATCCAAATCCAAAGTGATGATAGTGATAATGAAGCCCAGATCCTAGAAAATCTTTTGATCCATAGAGAAAGCCAAATTGATGTCTTGAAGGCCGATCTTCATAGAGCTAGGATTTAAATCAATTTTTGCAAATTCAAAACAGGAAGATGAGTGTCCATATGGCTGTTTATGAGACACGGGCAATCAAATACAAGAAGGAGGCCTCCAAAGCAGAAGTGAGTTTGGAAGAACTCATGGGTGAGTTTGATGAAAGTGAAGGTGAAGATCAGCCTAGGCGAAAGAGGCCAAGAACCATGGGGCTTAAAAAGGCCCTTGAGAAGCAAAAAGAAGAAGAAAATTCCCTTCTCCAATCTACCCCTTGTTGGGGTTCCCATGGTTTGGCCAGATTGGCAAGACCAAAAGATGAGACAACATCAGAACCACTTTTGGGCCCTAGAATCTAGCCCTCCTGGACCCGGAGAGGGATCTCTCCAAATAGAGCTAAGAATGATATATCTATGAAGCTCAAAATGAGATGTTAGGCTAGTTATGAAGCACAAGGGGTTTTAAATGATTTGGTTGGTTGGTTGCTGGGTTGGTTAGGAGATCATAGGCTGAGAAAGTAATGGGAGAAATGGAACAAAACAGCAGGAGGCTTCAGCAAAGAGGATAGGCCAAGATAGTGCCATCCATTGGGCTATGGAGTCATGAAAGGAAATTACTTGCATCCACTAGCCAAGGCTTTCAAAAGGCAAGTCATCTACACTAAAGGATATTTTAGGCAGATGATGGAATGGAACATTAAGGAGGGAAAGTGTAAGAAGGAAAGACAACAAATTTCTGTCTATAGATCAGGTCAGAGGTCATTTAACTCCAGACCTGCTTGGACATACTCTAGGGCAGCTCTCAAAGGGACAAAGGGGTTGCTTATAGATCGGACCAGAGGTCATTTAACTCCAGGTCTGCTTTAGCAACTCCAAGGGAAAAATGAGATAGATTTGACAAAAGAGAAACATCCAAGCAGCAAACCCCCAAGTTCATACATCAGCCAGCAGGCAATAACATCCGCTGCACTGGTTAAACCCCATGAATTTACTCTTAGATAGCAAATAAAGAAGAAAACATTAAAGGTAGGGAGAGCAAGAACATAGGGCACCTAACAAGGGTGAATCCTATGTTATACTTCTGTTGCCTACCAGGAGAACATGAAACAGTATGAAAATGTCATAAACAGAGTTAATAAGAACATCACCAATAGCAATAGACCAGGATCCTGTGAAATGTGCTTTGATTAATTGATGCAAAACCAGTCATGTACAATAAGCCCAATGGCTAATACAATCCAAACTTTCTCCTCCCAGCCTATTACATACAACTACTCTCCTACTCCCTCACGACTGTTCTAACAGTCAAATGAATCCCTCTAACAGCAAAATGCCCAACAACTGAACAACAACCTTTGCATTATGTTCTCAGGGATTTCTGATAGGAGAAGTGGAAGAAACAGAAGTAGGTGAACAAATAAATGAGTTTCATTAAGGCAGAATGGCGGAAGTGTTCACGCCCCTACTGCTTAATGGCTTTCTGCAGTATTGCATATACTCTGTAATCTGTCTAGGGAGTCTCTTGTCAGGCCGAGATCGACCTCGGATATTTCTTTGGGGTCCTTTCTGGTGCTTGGAGCTCTGCGCTAGCCTTCTGAATAAATGAACTAGAGGAAAGATTTGCACGGCTCTCCATACCTCATAACTGCTGCCTGACTGTCTGAAATGAGCTTCAGTCAGTGTATTTAATTGTCTCAGGGCTCGAGAAGGCATGGAGGACGCTGTGGGAAGGTGTACCTCTGGAGGAAAAATTCCTGCTGTTAGGTAGCACAGTTATGGCGTTGCTGGTGCGCTCTTAATCTTCAAACAGTGCCTTAATCCTTTGATCACGGGATTAGTGCTTCAAATATTCAATTATAGGCTCAAATCCCTTCTGATCCGATCTCTGTTGCTTTGATGGCCGGCTGAAATGGCCTCTCTGTGTTATCTGCACAATAAATAAATTGTTACAAGCCCGGGCAGTGGTGGAGAATGCTACAGAGGCCGGAGAAGTGGTGGCGGAGCGATGGAGGAAAGGCGATGACGACTGTGGAAACAACGGACACAATGGTGCGGAGCCGTGGAAGCGGGACCCGGCCATGGTGGAGGGCGATTTACTAAACCTTAATGTAAAACACAAAGGTTTGAATAATGGAGGAAATACAAAGAAAATGCATGAAATGAAATGAAATGCGGTAGAAGGATCGTACGAGGTGGGACCCAACGGAGGCAGAGGGTGATTATATCTGAACCATCGGATCCAGGGGAGGATCAACGGCCGAGATTGAATCGGAACCATCGCAATCGGGGGTAACCAAGGGTGACACACATAAAATTTTCCGATTTCAATCAGGGAAGATGAGCGATGACCGTTGGATCTGGGAGGAAACGGACGGTCCAGATGTAATCGGAACAATCGCAATCAGAGGGGCACAAAGGGAAGACACTCACAAACTTTCGATTGCGATCGGGCGGGGAGAGTGATAGCCGTCAGATCAGCGTGGAGGATGGATGGCCCTGATTGAATCGGGAGATCACAATCGGGAGTCGGACGAAACATTTTGCGATTGCGATCGGAAGGGGACCAGCGATTGAGCGCTGACCGTTGATGCAGCGGGGAAATGGACGGCGGAGATTTAATCGGGGGGAACGTGGAAAGACTTGTGATCGGCGATCGGGCGGAGGGTGCGATTGCCGCAGGACCATTGATCTGCGGGAAGAATGGACGGTCAGGATTAAATCGAAGCATCGCAATCGGAGCGGCGCCAATGTGACTTGCGATTGCGATCGGGGGGGATTTGCGATTGAGCGATGACCGTCGGATCGGCGGGACGGATCAACGGTCGGGAAATGATCGGAGGATCGCAATCGGAGCGCGATGCAATCAATCGGGGGGTGAAAAATACATGTTGCGATTGTGATTGGCGAGGATCAGCGATTAGCGCCCTACCGTCGGATCGGGACCACAGATCGACGGTGTGGAACGCATTGCCAGACTTACGTTATAAACAGATCGCATCGGGGTTTTTCAATACAAAAAAGGAGTTTGCACGCGCCCGACTCTCCGATTGCGATTAGCACTCGGTACTTAAGCGCTTGGTCCCAGCGCCGGGGCACATGTGGGGAAGTGGTTTGAAAGGGGCTTGGGGTAAAGGGGCTAGGCCCTATTATATGGTCGAAAAGGGGGTTTTGGCCCATTTTAATGGATTTTAAAGGCCAATGGAGGGGAACGACAGAGAAATAAAGGGGGAAGAAGGTCAGCAGAGGTTAGGGGGGGACTTTAAAGGGGATTTTAGGGGGAAATGAAGGGTAAGAAGGGAAATAGAAGGGGAAGAAAAGGAGGATAAAATGGAGGCTAATTGGGGGTGAAATAAGAAGGGAAAATGGGGCCTTTGGGAATTTCTTCACATAGCAGAGAGGCTTTAAAAGGGGAATCAGTAGAGGGGAAATATCAAAGGATAAAAGACACATGGAGGCTTCAAGGAGACTGTGTTTTCAGAGGAAATGCATTCCTTGAAGACTCAACAACAATCTTAGCCCCCTATTTCTTGTCAAAAATTTCATAGGGGGGCTAACAGTGGCTCCACATGGGGATGGTTTCTTCTTGAAGGAGTCAAGAATTCAGAAATTGATCTCTTGGTGTAGGCCAGGTGCCTGCTGCTTGAACCATCCATTTCTTTCTTTGATCAGCTGCCACAAACTATGAAGACATCATATCAGCAGAAACACTTCTCCCAAACAACTACCTACCCACACTATAGTTCTATCATTTTTCTTCCTGGGTGCATTTGGACTTGCAGACCCTTTTACATCATCAATTTTTACAAACAGGAAAAATAAACCTATTCTGTTTCTACCCTTATTACTCCATGAGACCAGATTAGACTGTTGGTCTCATATGCTTCTCTACCTACACTACTACCTGCTAGGATTAGACTGTCTAGCAGGTTTCTTCTCTACATTCTAAGACAGAAATTGAAACAACTAACTACGTGCTCTTAGACTGAGCTTTATTGAGCTTCCTACCTACCCTACTCTAACTGGAATATTTACAGTCTAGCTTACAAACATTGTCTTCCAATGCAACCAGTCCATCAAGTGATCCCATGACTGGTCCTTCTTGCTCAACTCCTTGAGCATGCTGGATAGGCAGGGCAGCTCCCACTCTTTTTGTTTGATAACAGCAGCTTTGAAAAAAATTCTTTTTGTTTGTAACATGCTGCTGATCCAGACCTTTGATCCTTCTTCAAATGTATGCAGGAAGTATGCATAAGGATCATGGAAATATTCCTGGCTATGAATGTTTGGCAGGCTGGCTTCGACCAGGATCTCTTCTTCTTCCACTGGATCAAGAAGAAGACTCTCTTGAGAGAGAGAATCTCCCTCATCTTCTGAACTGGAGGACTCATCGTATATTGGGGCTGAGTCCTTCTGGAGCTCTGACATGTCTTGCACTGCTGGACCGAGCTCTGTGAAAAGGTCTATGTATTCATGAGCAGGGATGTCTTCCGTTACCTCCTCTTTTTCAAGGGAAGGCTCTTTAATTTCATCCTGCTCAAGAATCTCTTCTTTGCTTTCCTCCTCATCTTTTGAAAGGAAAGGCTGCCGGTTTCCAGTCTCACTGCTGATCTGCGGTAAAGCAGAAGGAAGATTCAAAGAATCTTCATCTGCTATTATACTGTCATAGCTCTCGCCATCAATGTCATAAATAGGTGGACTTGACCACGTCCACCGTTCTGAACGCACAGCAGGTCTTTCTTCGTTCTGATCCACGGAGGAGTCTTCTGGTTCTGAATCATCAAACTCAAATAATGACTAAGCAGGAGCGTGTGTTCTATAGAAGATTTCTGAGGTGGGCTGCTGATTCAATATTTGATCAATATTTTCTTCTGTCAAAAGAGGGGTTTCCCTTTCATCAGGGACAGAAGAACAACAGTCCTCTTCCTCTTGCATTAGCTGATTTGGAGGCTGGATTTTTTCTTGAGCCTCTTCTTCTTCATCAGATTCTGCCTCCTCCATGTGGTCACTTGTCTCCTCAAGGCAGCGTTCCCTATCAGCCTTTGCTAATAGGTCCTGATATTCTCTGGTCAGCATAACACAAGACGTGGGTAAGCAATCAGGCAGTCCCTGATCACTTTCCTCTTCATCTTCTACAGATTCTTGAGCATCATACATTTCTTGCTCATCTTCTTGGTCTTGAGTTTGTTCCTGCTCTGACAGATGCATGGGCTGCCCGAAATAACCATCATCTGCATTCTTATTAGCCCTGTACCTTTCCAGGAATTTACCAAACATTTCTAATAATTCAATTAATTGATCATAAAAAACATCATACGTTGTATCTCTGTCCATGTTTGGATTCCTGCTTTTGCAAAGAAGGCTACTGCCTCTTCTCAACCAGTTCAGTGTCCTTCACCAGTGGAGTCATCAGGTCTTTGGATCATAGGGAGTGTGGAGTCGCCAGGTGGATGATTATGAATATTTGAAGTAGGATGTTGTCCACCATCAGCAATTAGAAGCCAATCTAACCAGAGATTCTGGGTCTATGAGTGCCTAGGAATGCTTAAGGTGAAATGCACTCAATGTCCCCAGCGGAGTCGCCATTATGTTGGGGTTCCCATGTTTTGGCCTGATTGGCAAGACCAAAAGATGAGACAACATCAGAACCACTTTTGGACCCTAGGATCTAGCCCTCCTAGACCTGGAGAGGGATCTCTCCAAATAGAGCTAAGAATGATATATCTATGAAGCTCAAAATGAGATGTTAGGCTAGTTATGAAGCACAAGGGGTTTTAAATGATTTGGTTGGTTGGTTGTTGGGTTGGTTAGGAGATCATAGGCTGAGAAAGTAATGGGAGAAAGGGAACAAAACAGTAGGAGGCTTCAGCAAAGAGGATAGGCCAAGATAGTGCAGTCCATTGGGCTATGGAGTCATGAAAGGAAATTACTTGCATCCACTAGCCAAGGCTTTCAAAGGGAAAGTCATCTACACTAAAGGATCTTTTAGGTAGATGATGGAATGGAACATTAAGGAGGGAAAGTGGAAGAAGGAAAGACAACCAAATTTCTATCTATAGATCAGGTCAGAGGTCATTTAACTCCAGACCTGCTTGGACATACTCTAGGGAAACTCTCAAAGGGACAAAGGGGTTGCTTATAGATTGGACCAGAGGTCATTTAACTCCAGGTCTGATTTAGCAACTCCAAGGGAAAAACAGAGATATATTTGACAGAGAAACATCCAAGCAGCAAACCCCCAATTTCATACATCAGCCAGCAGGCAATAACATCCGCTGCACTGGTTAAACCACGTGAATTCACTCTTAGACAGCACACAAAGCAGAAAAAATTAAAGGTAGGGAGAGCAGGAAACATAAGGCACCTAACAAGGGTGAATCCTATGTTATACTTCTGTTGCCTACCAGAAGAACAATGAAACAGCATGAAAATGTAATAAACAGAGTAAGAAACACATCACCAATAGTAATAGACCAGGATCCTGTGAAATGTGCTTTGATTAATTGATGCAAAACCAGTCATGTACAATAAGCTCAATGGCTGTTACAGTCCAGACTTCTCCTCCCAGCCTATTACATACAACTACTCTGCTACTCCCTCTCACGACTGTTCTAATAGTCAAATGAATCCCTCTAACAGCAAAATGCCCAACAACTGAACAACAACCTTTGCATTATGTTCTCAGGGATTTCTGATAGGAGAAGTGGAAGAAACAGAATTAGGTGAACAAATAAATGAGTTTCATTAAGGTAGAATGGCGGAAGTGTTCACGCCCCTACTGCTTAATGGCTTTCTACAGTATTGCATGTACTCTGTAATCTGTCTGGGGAGTCTCTTGTCAGGCCGAGATCGACCTCGGATATTTCTTTGGGGTCCTTTCTGGTGCTTGGAGCTCTACGCTAGCCATCTAAATAAATGAATTGGAGGAAAGATCTACACGGCTCTCCATACCTCATAACTGCTGCCTGACTGTCTGAAATGAGCTTCAGTCAGAGTATTTAATTGTCTCAGGGCTCGAGAAGGCATGGAGGATGTTGTGGGAAGGTGTACCTCTGGAGGAAAAAGTCCTGCTATTAGGTAGCGCAGTTATGGCATTGCTGGTGCGCTCTTAATCTTCAAACAGTGCCTTAATCCTTTTATCACGGGATTAGCGCTTCAAATATTCAATTACAGGCTCAAATCCCTTCTGATCCGGTCTCTGCTACTTTGATGGCCTGCTGAAATGGCCTCTCTATGTTATTTGCACAATGAAATAAACTGTTACAAGCCCGAGCAGTGGTGGAGAATGCTGCAGAGGCCGGAGAAGTGGTGGCGGAGCGGTGGAGGAAAGGCGATGACGACTGTGGAAACAACAGACACAATGGTGCGGAGCCGTGGAAGCGGGACCCGGCCATGGTGGAGGGCGATTTACTAAACCTTAATGTAAAACACAAAGGTTTGAATAATGGAGGAAATACAAAGAAAATGCACGAAATGCAATGAAATGCAGTAGAAGGATCGTACGAGGTGGGACCCAATGGAGGCGGAGGGCGATTAGATCTGAACCATCGGATCCAGGGAGGATCAACGGCCGAGATTGAATCAGAACCATCGCAATCGGGGCTAACCAAGGGTGACACACATAAAATTTTCTGATTGCGATCAGGGAAGACGAGTGATGACCGTTGGATCTGGGAGGAAACGGACGATCCAGATGTAATTGGAACAATCGCAATCGGAGGGGCACAAAGGGAAGATACTCACAAACTTCCGATTGTGATCGGGCGGGGAGAGCGATAGCCGTCAGATCAGCGTGGAGGATGGATGGCCCTGATTTAATCGGGAGATCGCAATCGGGAGTCGGATGAAACAGTTTTCGATTGCGATCGGAAGGGGACCAGCGATTGAGCGCTGACCGTTGATGCAGCGGGGAAACGGACGACGGAGATTTAATCGGGGGGAACGCGGAAAGACTTGCGATCGGCGACCGGGCGGAGGGTGTGATTGGCGCAGGACCCTTGATCTGCGGGAAGAATGGACAGTCAGGATTAAATCATAGCATCGCAATCGGAGCGGCCCCAATGTGACTTGCGATTGCGATCGGGGGGGATTTGCGATTGAGCGATGACCGTCGGATCGGCGGGACGGATCGACGGTCAGGAAATGATCGGAGGATCGCAATCGGAGCACAATGCAATCAATCGGGGGGTGCACAATACATGTTGCAATTTCGATTGGCGAGGATCAACGATTAGCGCCCTACCGTCGGATCGGGACCACAGATCGACGGTGCGGAACGCATTGCCAGACTTAAGTTATAAACAGATCGCATCGGGGTTTTTCAATACAACAAAGGAGTTTGCACGCGCCCGATTCTCCGATTGCGATTAGCGCTCGGGACTTAAGCACTTGGTCCCAGCGCCGGGGCACATGTGGGGAAGTGGTTTGAAAGGGGCTTGGGGTAAAGGGGCTAGGCCCTATTATATGGTCGGAAAGGGTGTTTTGGCCCATTTTAATGGATTTTAAAGGCCAATGGAGGGGAACAATAGAGAAATAAAGGGGGAAGAAGATCAGCAGAGGTTAGGAGGGGAATTTAAAGGGGATTTTAGGGGGAAATGAAAGGTAAGAAGGGAAATAGAAGGGGAAGAAAAGGGGGATAAAATGGAGGCTAATTTGTGAAATAAGAAGGAAAATGGGGCCTTTGGGAATTTCTTTACATAGCGGAGGAGGCTTTAAAAGGGGAATCGGTGGAGAGATATCAAAGGATAAAAGACACATGGAGGCTTCGAGAGGGCGTGTTTTCGGAGGAAATTCATTCATGAAAGACTCGCTTGTCAATCTTAGCCCCCTATCAGCTTGTCCCGAATTTCATGCTAACACCCTCTCCTCAGCATTGTAGAGGATACGAGAGAAAAATCAAGAGGCACGTGGCTTGAGAGATGTTTAATGATCATGGAGAGGAAATTGGAGAAGACAAACGAGACTTGAGACCTTCAACGGAGGATGACGGGACATTATAAAAATTTAAATCGGTTTGCCGGCGAGAAGTTCGAAGGCTGCACTCGAAAAAACTCAAGGAGGCCAAAAGGAAGTGCCCGGCACAAAGAATTGAGGAAAGGCACCTCAGAGACTTAAATCTTGGCCTCTTCTTCACAACATGTTGCTGAGCTCGATCGTCATGCTGCTAGCCAAGTTTGAGCGAAAATTAGACATGTACGGTTTCTGTCCGTTTTTGGGTTTTTGGCCAAAACTCATGAGCATTTCCATTTCGGTTTGGGGCATCATCAAAGGTTGAGAGAATGGTATCATTAGATGCCATAATTTCGAGAGACACGCATGCTAGCAGACGATTTTCGGGACATTTTAAGATACATTTTCTCCCCCAAAATGGCGAAAAGAAGCTGCTAAGCTTTCCACATTCTACACTCTACCACCATGTTTATCAGCAGAGGCTTATTTTTTGGGTTTTTACACACATGTCTATTTTTGGAGGACTTCAGGTGGTCGTCTAGGTGCGAGCTAAAGCACTTTTCAGAAAGTGGACACTCGAGGAGATTTCCAACGAGCTATCATGAGCCTCACTTTCTTCCTCGAGAAGGCTTCCAGTGTTTGCCAGCAAGTCGGGGGACCTTTTTGCAGTGTATTTTTAAAGGTATTTTTGTAAAAATTAAACCTTTCAAAAGCTGATTTTTCCTCCTTGTGCGTTTAGCTATTTTTGTGCATGAGAAGTTATGAAAAAAGTCAATTTATTTCCTCTTTACCCAGCATTTTTTAGATATTTTTATGAGATATTTTGTGCCTTGGAAGCTTTGCAAAGCCTCGAAAGGACAAAACATGAGATATTTGGAATGGCTTCGCGATGAGATTGCAGGATTGAACTAAGAGGTTTTTCCTCACTTGCTACTATATATTCCAAAGGATTTCATTGTAAACAAAGGTTGGACTTGATGAATAGAAGTAATATATGGTCATATAAGATTTGGAAGAAATACTTGTCTCATGCTTTTGGATAGTCTCTTGGAGTGTTCTTGGATGATGAAAGAAGGTTTCATGTTGAGATTCCATGACTTGGTAGAATGGTATAGTGTCTCTCTCTTTGTTTTGTTTCCTAGTTTTCATTCACAAATCCATGCTCTTGCTTGATATAGGACAGTAGAGAAAAAATTTGAGACATACCCGTGGAAGCACCTCAAATTTTATGTTTCTTCATAGCTTCCATGTTTTCTTCATTCTTAGTCACATTAAAGAATTCTTGATTGCTCTTTAATAACTTAAGGATATTTTTGCTTGTTTCATTCATGGTTTTATGCATGCTAAGATGCAGTACGGTATGCCACCACTCATGGCTAGCCATGGCTCGCATCCATAAGAAATTTCTCTTTGATTGATTAGATTGTCATTTTTTGAACCAAGGAGGTCTTGTTACGATCTTGCCCTTTGCTAAGACTATGCAATCTTGTTTTCAAAGTGCCCAATAACTCGAAGTACTATGTTTAGGCATTCCGGCATAGTCATTTGAGTTGTTTGTCTATCTTAAGTGTATTTCCCCAAAGTACGATAGCCATTTCCCAAAGTTAGAGAGTTATATATCTCTATGCATGACAGCGAATGTTTATTTTACTATGTATTGATTAGCTTATAGTTACATTTCTCATGATTAATGGTTTGCCCTACCATGTTTATGTTAGCTATTAAACTAGTTATGCTTGGAATCCTTTGTTGTTATTCACAGACTAGATGTCCATCTTACTCCATTTTTCCCAAAGATCCATTTTACCTTAAATCAAAAACGGCCCTTCAAGACTTGTATCACCATCGATAGGGTTTCTTGACCTCTTCAAACCCCAGTAGCCCGATTCGATCGTTGTATATTTTACCTATCTTATATGCTTTGATGGTTTCATCCCTCACGCTTAAAAAACAAAACCAAAAAACCTACTTCATAACTAACCTAAAATTAGAACACAACAAAGCAAAACCACGAGATGTCCATACACAAATAGAAGATCCCTCTACGGAGTCCGAAAGGCTAGGTCCTTGGGCTCCAAAATATTGGTTTGATGTTACTCGCTTGTCATTTGGCTTGCCAATCAGCCAAATCACGGGACCCTAACATAATGGCAATCATGGTGGGACTTTGAGTGATAAACAAACTTAGTTTCCATAAACCTTTAGAACCTTTTGAAAATACTTATCTTGTTGGTGAGTCCACTTGCTCACTAACATAATGGCGATCATGGTGGGACTACGAGTGATAAACAAGCTTATTTTCCCTAAACCTTTAGTGACCCTTGAAAATACTATCTTGTTGACATCACCTTTTTAACATAATGGCGATCATGGTGGGACTTTGAGTAACGAACAAACTTAGATTCCCTAAAAATTCCACGACGACCTTAAGAATACTATACGATTGACTTATCCCCACCTCTCACTAACATAATGGCGATCATGGCGGGACTAAATGAGTACATAATAGTCTAGCAAACTCTTGTAGATTCATTAGTCTTTAAACGGTTAAACGAGCGAGCAGAGTCCATAGAATCATTTTAAAGTAAAACTTTTTACCACCACACGAAGAAAGTGATGAAACGAGTTTGAGAATACTTTAATAAACCATAGGGGCACATAGCTGGACCCCAAAACATTCTGATTGGCTTTCCCCTGAATTCTTTGAGCGGTGGACCATGGTTGTGTCTTTACAAAAACAACCACAGTCCTGCAACAGCCACTCAACCTCCCGAGTGGGCCTAAAAACTCCATAAAAGACAAAAAGACTAACAAACTGCTTGCAGCCAGCTTATAACTTCCAAACAAAACTTAAACTTGGGGTGGAAACTACGTAATCGTTGAAAAACTAAGTATAACTTAGCCGATTCGAAGAAAACCTCACCTAAACATAGGAGATAACGGAAGCCTTCTTTGCAAGAGAACCATTAGCTTGTCCTGCGAGCTGAAAACTAGTGAAACCAAGTGAATCATTCCTCTTTTCAAGTTTCCATCTCAAAGTTTCTATACAAAAAAAATTTCCCAAAGCATGCTTTGATGGTATGTGGTGGACCATAGTTCTCATAGAAATCCACACAGCGACTCCACTAGGTCATCACTTTGTTTTTGACCATCCTTCACGTAGTAAAACCTAGAGAGGCCATCGCCCAAAACGAACATAAATACCATCCTCTCTAAAACTCTAGACGCGAATACGACGAGATCGGCACGAGATCTCATCCGGACCCAAATCCCTGTCATATTAGATGACCGGAGAGAGGCAGTGGCGAGCCACGGCGGAAGTCTAGCTGAATGAGGTCCGTAGTCATATCGAGTCACGAACATCTCACTTCCTTTGCAGATTCCGCCCTCGACTTAAAATCAACAAAAACCCTTTTTAGAAAGTGAGTCATAATTAAGATAGACTTTGACAATCTTGAGCCCTAGATGCGCACGAGGTCTAGTGAAAGTCCTCCACCACCACCACCTCCCGGGCTTTCAGCTTCTCCGTCACTTTGGCTCCTACCATCCCAGTTTTCTCCAAAAATCAGATCACTAGTCCAGTACATCATCACTGCACCCATCCAAACCTCTTTGTTTGAACCACCTCGACTCATCCCAGAGCTCATTTTGTACCATAATCCATTAGCTCCCATCATGGCGACACAGTCGCACCTGCCTGGTTTTTCCACGGCCTTTGGCTCCCTTACAAAATGACTATCGACCAAAATCCCACCTTTTCCGGAGGTAGAGCTGCGGCTCAAAAACATGTAGATAGGATTAGCGGTTCCTTTGAATACATGGAAAGTAGAAGACGAGACCATCGAGGATGAGGATGGTAGCCCAAAGCACAGGGCGGAGGAGCAAAAAATAGTTTAAGAGCTTAACTCAACGACATCCACAATCTCTCGGAACTCTACTAAATCTTCATAAATAAGTGGGAAATACGAAAGAACCCCCATTCAAATCCTATCGGTATAACAATCTAAAATGGGAAAATGGGGAAAGTGTCCGGGATCGCGCACTAGGTTTCACGCAGTGTGTATAACGCCCTCCCCACCTCTTGAAACCCCCACTTGGTTCAGCCTTGGCAAAGTTCACAGAGGGTTTGACCCCGGACACTGACTTATCGGCTAAGAAACGAGGACTACCTTAGAAAGAAATTCAAAAAGTGGCTATGAAATGCAAAAGCCAACACTGGCAAAGAAGAGCTAGGATAGAGCGAGAAAGAGTCACCCTACCATGATGAATTGGCCTTAATGTTTTCCTCGGATCCTAAAATAGATGGCTCGGTCAAATCGATGACAAAAGATGGGAAAAAATGAGGTGAAAAAAACCACTTAAGGACAACCAACCAAACCCTCAAAGCAGAACAAGCTTTAGAAAAAGACCCGGTCTCAAAAATAAACCAAGAGGAAAGGACCAAAAAAACGAGACCACCCTTGATGAAAGTGATTGTGTCGGTGAAGATGATAGGGATCGTGAGACCCGCATGGGATGAAAATCATTTGAACCTCATGGGTTCAGATAACGAGAGTGAGGTCTGCCTCACGGCGGAAAGAAACAGAAGTTTTTCTCTCGGGATGGGGATGAAACCAACTATGAAGATCTTGAAGATCCTCGCCATAGATTTTCAAAATTCCATTATAGAAGCTCACAGGCATGTAATAACGAAGAAGAAAAAACCAGGGACAACTCCAGAAGGTGGCCACGACAACGCTAAAACCACGATACCATCCTTAAAAAGCCATGGATAGCAACAAAAAGTGTGGTCAAAGAAAATTGACCAAAACAAAGATAAAGCTATTCAAACAAGTCTTAAAGCTAGATATGCCTAGTACCTCCATAAAGAAGAATCCCAAGGTGCGTATCCAGCAAGGTCTGCAGGACAGTCGGCAAATTAGAAATATAGAAAGTCATATCAGAAAAAAGTACAAAAACAAATCATCCAAACTACTAACTCCTTTTAGTTTCGAAGGAAATTTAAAAAATAAAAATAACCATACCCCTTACTAAGCTAATAACTATAGAGTAGGTATAGATCTCAAATCTTCAAAGTTTTGATATAGGAAACAAGGCAGATGCTTTAAATCTAAAGCAACGACAAAGTAGGGCTCCATATTAGTCCACAAATAAGAAAAGGTGGAATATCAAATAAAGGGCTGTTTCTCCTTTCTATGTGAGGTTTTCGGAACATACGGGACAAAGATATTACATAATGCCATGTTGAATTTGTGGTGCCTCACAACCTCATGCCTTTAAAGCAATCATGACCTGAGAGTCTAGGTAACTCAACCCTACAAAACCCTGTGCTCCTTTGACTCAGAAATCTGGGGTCAAATGTTTGGGTCTAATAAAGAACACGGGTTTTTGGCTTTAACACAACTACGCGGCAACCTGCCATCAACCTTTGGTAGTGGCCGATATCCCTCCTAAGTATGGAATGCTACTATGCGAGGGCGTGGGCGTAAAATACAAGGTAACCTATAAACACCCAGAAAGAGTTGATAGCCTCCCCTACTATTTTGACTGTTTTCAGAGAGTTGAGTTGCTATGAATTATGTAAAAAAGGTAAAAGCTCTAGAAAGTCACCATAGGTTGACCAAGCTCTTGCCTATGCCTTCACAAACATCAGTACACCTAACGAGTAAATTTGAGTTGTTGCTATTCCATCTCTAAAGACGCGGAATGCCTTGCATAAGAGAAAGGTGGTTCAAACAAAACTATCTGAGACCTAAGCCACTATGCCCATTCTTGAAACCGAAGTTATCGGGCTAACTACAAAACTGTGTTCCCCTTCTCTCATCGTCAAAGACGAGATATGTCTCAGATGAAGATCATCATGAAATACTTACTGTGAGGACGAGGTTCTCTAGAGTCTATTCATACCACATGAGGCTCCTCATGCTGTCACCAAAACCAAAGCTGCTACACATGCCTTACTATCTTTGCAAAAGTATTGAGAAAATGTCTTCCATCATGCATAAAGAGGCATCCATCCCAACAAATGTCAAGCCTTTTCTCTATCATTCCCTCATCGAAAGGATGTCTCACACCAAGCAGAACAACGAAGGCATCCACAGGAGGTTTTCATCACCTGATGATTCCCTGTACCCACGAAGCCCACTCCTCTGCTAAAGTCTCCCATCACCATCTCAAAATCCTCCTGCACACACACCATCATCTTCCACTAACCTTGGTTCATCTTCTTCACATGAATCATTCCCTCAAATAGACATCCCTCATTCACCTTTCTAAGAAATCAGAAAATGAAAGAAAACGGAGGAGGGGCCATGCAGACGATGGTGGCCAAGAAAGAAAGCTGATGAAAAAAAGAAAAGAAAAACGGATAGAGCAAAAGGATGATGAGAAAATGAAAGACAAAAAGTGAGAAGAAGAGGAAGGTGGCGAGAGGGAGAGATAGCCAGAAGAAATTAACAAAGGCGGTGACAAGACAGATGAGTGATGGATAAATAAGAAACAAAGTTGAAAGTCGAGCCCATAATGAGAAAAAAGAGCCAAAAAAGTGGACGCCTTATGATGAATACAAAGACAACGGTACCTATGAAGACAATGGGGAGGGAAGCATGTAAGAAAATGAAGATGACGACGGTGACAATAATGGCAAAGACGACTAAGAAACAAAGTTTCAAGTTGTTTCTAAAGTGAGCGAGAAAATGATGACAAAGGGCCAAATAATGAGAGATAATGGTAGGTAGGGAAGTGGAAGAGATCAGACCCAGAAGGGAACTCACCTAGTGAAGAAATAAAGGACCCTCACGGTGATTGGAAAAATAATTAAGGTACCTAAGACGGTGACCCTACGAAAAGGATGCAAACAGGTGATCGAAGATCAACCGATAATGAATACGGTGGGTCAAAAACCCATGAGAAGAGGGACAGGTCATGGAAATGAAGATGTGCCCAAAAAAAGATCAGAGGCACCTCTAACTGTGCAAAAACGAGAGGAGGACATCCCTAGTGATCTTGACAATGATAATAGCATAAAGGATAGTGAGGATGTTGATCGAAAAAGAGTAACTAGAAACAGATAAGGAAGATGCACACACGAGAGATCATCCATGAGAGAAAAACAATCCTAAGGTCACTAGTGACCAAAGCTTTGAAAAGTGAAACTTGTTTCACCTTTCACCATTACCTATCAAAGGAGAGAGGCATGTGTTTGTGCCTCGAAAAGAGCAAGGAGACCATGCACTCCTCCTTAACTCCAATGAAAATACAAAGGTAAAACAAGCAGGTGAAAGAGGAAGAGGACAATCATGAAGAAGAAAAGATAATTTGAGCTCATTCCATAGACAAGCTGATGAGAAAAATGAGACAGAGATAAGTAAACTCTCTCTACGAGACAGAGATACATAGATCAAAGACTTGGAATTTGAGTTAGAAAGGTGCTAAGGATCTCATTCATTTTACGGATGCGGAACAAGAAAATGGTGGCCGGCTAGCCATCATGAAACAAGGGTGCTCCAAATATCAAAAATGAGGCTCAAAGGTCACAAATGTGGAGTTGGAAAGATACATGGGCACTTATGAGGAGGATGGTAGTGAAGAAGGCCGGACTAGAAAGAGACCTAAGGCTATGGGTCTTAGAAAGCATTGAAAAGCAGAGAAAAAATCGGCCCAAGCACAAAAATTTCCCTTCGCATGAACTCCTTGCCATGAAAATTGAGCATAACAAAGATCATGGCTTGAAGAGCCAACATACATATGAGAGGCCAAACTAGAAGGCCAACAAAGGGAACTTGAGACTTGCAAAGAAGAATGGTCAGGCACTATAAACGGAGAGATCACTTTGCGAGGAAAAAGCTCAGCGCAAAATGAGACCCGGCACCAAATGATGAAAAATACAAACTGAGGCTTGGAATTTTAGCCAAGTTTCTCTACGGGCCTCCGAGACCCATGCAGCTGCCCTACCTACCAATTTTGAGGCAATTGAACAGAAGCTATTTTTTGTAAATTTGAGCCTAGGGCACAACACACACTTATGCTGCGCTTTTCCCCAAGGCATCTTGCAGAGGATAATGTTATATTTTTCAGATTCCCCATCATTAGAGAGTAATACTCATACATTTCAGACTAAATTGGAGTTGTTTTGACCCTCAAAAGGGTCAAAAACACTCATGCATTTCTGCTTTACGCTTTTAGGCATGTCTTTGCGCTCTTGGAAGTCTTGGATTTTCCGCTTTTTGGAAACTTTCAGAGGTTATATTCAAAAAACAAAATTGTATCTAGAAATTATACTTCAGGGCTTTCCAACAAGCCATCTAGGAGACTTACCGAAACATCGGGAAGGCCTCAAAACAGCTTGCTAAAAAGAGCCTATTTCAACGTGTAACGCTCTTGGAAGTTTTCAAATTTTTTCACACTGGACTGTGTTGTGCTCAGCAGTACAAAAGCAGAATATTTCATTTGGAAAGTTTTCTTAAGCATTTCAGGCCTAAAGAAGTCAGTGATTTCCATTTATAGTCGATATATATTTAGCATATATTTTTGTGCCTTGAGCTTGCAAAGCCTCAAGGACAACACTGGAGATATTTCTTTTTGGGCCAATAAACTATAGTTACTCTCTAGCTCTCCTCTTCCTTGTTTGTTATATAAGGCATGAGGATTCATTGTAAATAGTTGGGACTTGATGTGTTTAAAGAGAAATACATGGTCTTATGAGCTTGGAGAAGAAATTGGTTTATGAAGTGAATGAATGGCTTGTATGGCTTGATGATGAAAGCATGTTTACGATTACATAGCTTAGTGAATGGTGATTTTTTGCTTAACTTGTTAATGGTTTCTTGTCTCATTTTTGTTTCATTCTTCTTGGTTGCTCAAGATCAGAAAAGTATAGGTTGAGACATGCTCATGGAATCACCTCACTCCTCTTTGTTATAGCCTTGATGTTTTCCTCTTCTAGTCATCTTGGAATTCTTGGTAGCTCCTTAGGCCCACTAAAACTTGTTTTTGTTTCATGAATAGTTAGTACAATAGCTTATAAATATGATTCATGGTATGCCACCAGCATTTAAAGTTTTCCAAAACCCTATTTTGAATCTTTTATATGGAATATTGATTGATTAGGTTAAGACAAAGAGGTCTCGTTTCGATCTTGCCCTTTGCATGCTTACCAACTTACTTTGAAGTTCGATAACTTGATATATGATGTTTAGGAGTTCTCTCTCCATATATTGAGTTGTTTGTTTATCTTATGTGTCCAAAAAATCTAAAGGTAATTTCTAAAGTTGGAGTTTTGGTGCTACATGTCTCCATGGGAATGTTCATCTTACATGTTTATGGGTTTGATGTTTATTAGAGATTAATGGTTTGGCCTACTCATGAGGTTATTTCTTTCCAAATTATATGTTTAATACCTCATTTTTTTCCCAACTTACTTTTCATTACACCTCATCATCACTAAAGGATCCATTAACCTTGCTAAATGACAGCCTGCATTGCCTCATTTCATCATTTAGAACACCCTTGACTTCATGTAGACATAGCCCTATTTACTTGATAATCTCTCATTTCCACTATCTACGCTGTCATCTTGCACCAGGCAAGAAAACAGCAGTACACATTACACTAACTGGCCTCCAAATCAATCCATCCAAAGTGAACAAGTTCACATCCTTGGCGCATAATAGAAGAGCCCTCTGCGAGTCCCGAAAGGCTGGTCATGTTAGTCCATATAATTTCTTGACAAAGCAAGCAAGGGCTAATTTGTTTTATAAACTGTATGAGAATGCATTTCCTTGTAAACATGCATCCTTGCGACCTTTCATGCTCTGCCTTGTATTTGTTTCTCTGTTTATTGTGAGTAACTAGTTTAGCATGATCATGTCATAAAGGCTTTGTTCCTCCTTGAACCCTTGCAAAATTCTTCTTTTTCCTTTGCTTTACTTCTTTCATGAGTCCCCCTTTCTTCCCCCTAATTCCCCTTTCATCCCAAAAATCCCCTCTAAAACTCTTTTGTTCCTTTGTGCTGTGCCTAAGCCCACCCTCATTCCCCTATTGTTACCCTTGGCTGGCCTTAAAGATGCTTTGAAAATGAGCACACACATCGTATTTTCTCTTCATAATCACGCGCTAGCCCTTTTCGACAACGCACCTTTTCTCCCACGGAACCCAACGGCCGCGACAGGCGCTAGCCCGGAAAGGGCGCTTGTCATATGTTTTATCGAGCACTTTCTCAGCAGTTGATCCATATAGATCGAACGACGTCCGTTCAGCCACGGGGTGCTTGCGATTCTCACCGTTCAAACACAATACTCACCATCGTCGTCATTCACCGCCGGATCAGCGGTTGGTGTATCGCCACTATGGTCCTGACGCACGTCATACCTAGCCAACGACCGATTTGCCGCCCTATGGCTAATGGGGGTGGCGGTATTTCATTGCGGCAATTCCATACAACGCTCGACACCTGTCTCGTCTTCGTGACAGCAAAGCAGCTCCTCGCCCGTTATCTTTCGATCCCGGGAGACCGGCGATATTCACGTCGGTCGTCGGATACGCCTTGCTCATCGCGGTCGTCACCGTGAGCGTGCGTTTTAACCCATAATCTCACGTCGCTGGCCGTCGTTCATTGCCTACTCGCTGTGCTTCCACGGTGAGTCTCCTCTAAGATCGGACGGTGCGCATTGTCTTCCCCAACTTTGTTGACTATTCGGCTGCGACCGGTTCACCGCCACGTCACCTCACGTGTCTCCTAAATGCGTCATACGCCACGTTGCATATGTCATCAAAGGTCGAGTATGTTAAGGTTTTTTGCGTTTGAAATTCCTCCCACGCTCCACCAACCTTTCCACCTTAACATTTCTCCACTATTCCTGCTGCGCACTGATTGCCTTTCATCTCACAGTCACGGTCATCCTCGCGGTCATCCATCATCCAACCCCATGCATGTTTTTTCTTAAAAAAATTTAAGTGTTTCGAGGGTTATCAAAAAGCGAAAAACACACCATGTCCTAAATAAAAATCATTGTGGCTGACGCAGTGAGCGAGACGAAATTAAATCTAGAGCGGTACTACGGGTAAATGTCGAGAAAGGTGGCGGTAGTATAAATTCCATCAAGGGCGAGTTTGAAACTTTGCGAGCCCTATCGCAAGCGCCATTAAGCGCAGGATCTTGCAGAATCGAAGGTGCTCATGAAAACGGTGGGAAAAAACCGACCATGATCAAGGATTTTTAGTGCTCATTATTGAAGGTTTTCGGGCCTTAATGTAGTAGTTTAGAGACAAAGTACCGGATACGAGAAATCCACGAGATCGTACGAGAGGAGATCCCGATGCTGACAGCATAATGAAATGGGGTTCAAATCAACAGAATGTTTCTTCGGGAACAAGGACACAATACACATTATTGTTTCAGAGTTTATGTGTGTCCAACAAAATTTTTCCCCCGCTACGGCAATCTGTGCTATCGGAATCATTTTTTTCACAGGCATGGCGAGTCCATTCGGTCATTGTGTTCATACACCAAAGTACTACTGATCTGCGATCGGTGTACGTCGGCTAGTTATATTTCAGAGTGAGTGCGAAGACTCAAGAGATCATCCGTTCTCCCAAAGAACACCGAGAGATTAATGCACGAGTTTATACGAGAATGGGATTCGGCCTTCTGTCTTTCGAAGTTTATCTGCATTTAGTTCTCCACCTACCTCCTCTACTCCTTGGAGCTATAAATTCATGAAGAAACTCATTGTAAAGGTTGTTGTTCCAGTTATCGAAAGATTGAAAGTAGTTTCTTTTGAGACACGATCTCATGTGTAAAGTTGTAAGATAGGTTGAAGGAGATGTTTTCATACTAAGTATTCGGCCATTGGCATGTTTTACTTGATTGGTATTGTTGTTTAATAGTGACAAGCATTTCTTTGGATCTGATCTAAGGCAGTGATGTATTTTCCTATCTTTGTGTTTACATTCATTTCATTTTGTTTCTCTACGCTTGCATCGAAATTTTGGCATAGGGATTTACCCTTGTTAGGTACCACTATGTTTCTTCTCTCCTTGCCATGAATGTTTCTCTTCTTCATGTATTATCTAAAGAATTTTTTTAGGTTGATTTAGCAGATGTAGTTGATGTTATTGTTTTGCTCTACGTGTATGAATTAAGTGAATTGATTTCTTATATGTTTTCTTGTTGAGGATTTGGTTGGAAGATTTGGGAACATTGGGGATTAGGTTAGCCTGTCCACTAGGATCACTTGTCAGGCACATTTGGTCCTTAACTTTGTCTACAGAGCTGTGTTGTTCCTCTCCTCCTACTTTCCATATCACGTAATCATCTTAAAGATCCTATGTTTTCCATATGACTAGCCCTAATTGAAAGCACTGCCTGTTGAGTAGTGAAAAAATCCTGCTCTGACTCCATTTCCCAATGGTTTTGAGATATTTCTGCGGAACATTTCACCTCTGCCATATCCCTCTTTGCTCGGCTTTGCCTTACATTGAACCCCTTTCCACGATAACCAACGACCAAATCAAAAAAACCAAACAAACAAACTTGTGTGCCTATAAGTAGCCTAACATCATAAACATTGAGCTTCGAAAGACTTAAACATTAGCTTACATAGAAGAGATCCCTCTATGGACCCGAGAGGGCTAGATCACGAGGTCTAAAAGTGGTTACGTATGTTGTCTCATCTTTTGGTATTTCCAACCTTGCCAAAACATGGGAACCCCAACATAATGGCGACTCCATTGGGGAAGCTGAGTGCATTACACCTTAAACATCCTTAGGCATTCAGAAAATACCTACAATCTACGCGTTGGGTTGGAAGTTAAACGGTCCCATTCACACATCAACCTCTATACCATCTTTGTGTTCTCCATACTCTTGGACAGAGTCTAGAAAGGGCCGAGGGTCGCCTCAGGATCTCACACTCTTTCGAAGGTGACATATCACAGTAAATTCCCTCTTAGTCGATCTCTAGTTAAGCTCGCTGTGTTTGGAAGATATCCTTGAAAAGGGACATCTTCTAAGCACTATGGTGGACATGTATGCCCTCCAAAAAAAATCTTAAACCTTCCACACGGTGACTCCATAGCTCTAAGCGATTTAAAGACTCCACTGGTGATCGATAGGGACCTGTAGATTATCTTGGTTCACATTAGACTCCACTGGGAGACCGACCTACATAAAAACATCGACACAATAGAAGTAACAAGTGGGGTTCAAGTCGCATGAGTAGAAAAAACAGCATTCTAGCTTCTAGAACCATTCATACAAGAGCTTGCACGACCCAAACCCACGAAATAGTTGACAACCACGAGGCATCCTCGAAAGGATCTCGTACACATAAACAACCAACTGTTTTCCAAAGCACATCCCTAGAGCTAACTACTGCCCGAGAAGATCTTCATGACTCTATCACACTTTCACCTTGACCTGATCTACCCTAATAGATTGCCCTGAAAGCTGGGTCATTAGTACTGAGCCAGCCGGACCACGAGCTACTGCGGTTCACCACCCCAAGTGGTGAGACATCTTGGGAATAGACATACCCCCTTCTACACCTCTACGATATACATTTCATACAAAACTTGGGGCTCGGTCACCCTGAGATGCTCGCTCCATGACGTGTCAGCGGTCTGATATCCTCTGCCATCCATACGGGTTGCGGGGTTAACCCGTACCTCATCAAAAACATCATTGGGCTTTGGTATGTACCTGCGGTTATGCACCTCGGCCTCTGGTACCCTTACCCAAATGATTACCGAGTCAAAGATCCCCACTTCACTACAAAAGATTCCATCACATCCTAACAACATGTGAGATAAGATGGAAGGTTCTTTTGACTCACATGGAAATAGATGATGATACGGTCAAAATGAGAATCTTTGCCCAAAGCTTAGGGGGTGATGTGAGAGTGGTTTGAGAGCCTACCTCCGGGTAGCATAAATGCAGCCTCTGACTCTATATCGGACTTTCATAAACAAATGGGAAACTAGGGTGATCTGTGACTCTAGTAGAATACATGACCCTTAAAAGGAAACGTAGGAGAGAGTGTCCATGATTACACAGATTTAATAGCATTTAAAATGCTCTCCCTCCACATATGAAACCTCCACAAGGCGTGGCTTTAGCCAAATACCCAAAGGCTTTGATCTTGACATGGCCTATGAGCTTAGAGATAAAAGAATACAACACTTTGGAGGACATGCAAAAAGACAGGTGAACATCGAGGCGAAATCGAGTTGAGAAAAGAAGAAGGCCAAGATGCGAGAGGAGGTAACATATAAGGATGACAATGTGGCTTCCACATCAGAGCCCAAGTGTATGACAAATTTGTCCAAAAATGTGGAAAGGTTACGGCAAATGATGGAAAAAATGGTCGTCACGTCAATAACCAAAATAGAAATTAAACCCGAGAACAGAAATTTAGAAGAAACAATAACACTCCCAATATGATCGGAGAGTAGATCGGTTAAGTTATTCCCCCATTCCAAAGAGAAATTTCTTGATGAAGATGAGGGAATCATAGAAGAGTCACGAGGGAAACACAATAAACATGTTAAAACAGGATTCAATCCATAACGTACTGGGAAGAAGATCAACCCTCACCCTCTTGTTGGGATGAAGAATGGGTTGAGAATACAGAAGATTACGGATTGGGATTTGAAAATGCCATGATGCGGGTCATAGGGACAATATGAACTCGAAGCAAGAAGATTCAAGACATTACAAACCAAAAAGCTTTTGAGGTCACCATCAAGAAGAGACACGAGAAAAATTCTAAAGTGACTGCTACGAAAGTAAAAAAAATCAGTGACTGAAAGTTTCGGAAAGAACGAAAGAGAAAGACCACCAAAACACGGATACGGAAGGTACCTGATTAGCAGACTACTAGCATGCAGTTAGTGCTCCCGATAAAACTATCATGAGCACTATACATAACGAAAATCAGCTCAGCGAGTTCGGACCACTAAACGGTTAGCTATGACAGCGAGTTGAACATTCCAAAGAGTCTGGTCCACTTTCAATCTAGAGAAGTGAGATTGCAAAAATTAAAATATCTGTCCCACTCTGCGAGTGGCCACTCGGGATGTATATAAGGGCCAAATTTTGAAAATCATTGAATTTAGGTGAGAACAGTGACTAACGTAAATCTGAGTGATGATCAACTTTGCCCATACGTTTGGTCCAAAGATGAGAAGGAAAGTTGAAGTGAGTGGTACACACTTTTTATATCAATCTTAATGTCCATGATAAGATTCTCATAATGAAATGCATGATTTGCGGGGCATCACACAACTTAATGCCTAAAGTAGTCATGGAAAAGCTAGGCCTAGAGATAACCCATCCTTACAAAGATTTATATTTGTTCGAATCTAGCGAGGAGTAAAATGTCTAGGCACGATCGAAAGACTTATGTGTGAGTTTAACCCGGATACCCAAAACTAAATGTATGGTCATGGATGTTGTGGTGGCAGATGTGCCACCAAGTATGACATGTTATCATCAAGATCATGGGGAGCCAAGCGCAAGGAACAATGCGGATGGATGGCTCATATGCCACAATACCTATCTTTAGCCAACTTAGAAAAGTTGTACGAGGAAGAACAAATGAAATTCTGAGTTTAGTAGCCACGAAAGAAGCACTGAAAAACTCTCCTCTATATTCTCATACATACGGACACAGATTCCTATATCTTCGTAATGATGAATCCTTGGGAGGACCTAAAATACTGAAAACGATGAATACAAGAAAAAGTACACGGGGATGAAACAAAGCCAATGGATTTTAACATAATGGCTACCCTAGACTCGAAGATGAAAACGTAGAAAACCTTGAGTAGTGCACTGTTGGAAAAAAAACGCAAAGTGAACCGAAACAAAACACAATCGACCAACAAGTCACCCTCTGAGGCTTCCACACACACAATGATAAAACTAGACGACCCACGCCTAATGCAGACTTTGATAACACAACGTAACGGCGGACCCAAGCGTAGGGAAGGAAATGATAGAAAAAAACGAAAGTGAACCCCTGTGGGAGATGAGCTTCGATGGGTCTTGCACGAGGAGAACTTTGGGGCGAGGAGTGTGGATACTAAACACAGAAAATGATTACGCAGAGAGCCATGCTCGCAACTTGCACTTCAAGTGTACGAACAAAATTGCATAGTATGAGGCTCTTATCACGGAGTTTAAACCTATTGAGGAAATTAGGAGCTACGTAGGATAACCGTGCGTGGAGACTCCGACTCGATTATTAAACGAGTGAATGGTGAATACATGGCAAAACACCCTAGGTCGAGAACATATAGGAATGACACAATGGATTTATTGAAAACATTTGTTGAATACGAATTAGTGTTTGTTCCTAGGAGGTCAAAAGCATCATTGCAAATGGATTAGCTTGCCTAGTTAGTTCATACCCTAAGACTACGAGCGATCGAGACGATCATCATTGAGACCAAATTTAGCTGCTATATGCCGAACAACGAAAAAATATTGGCGAGGGTTTTTGAAGGTGATAAACAAATTGAAGATTTTCTAATAGGCAGAAATGAGTTTGAATTTTCCGATTCGGACTCCAAATCCGACAGTAGTTGCTAAGTGAAAGAATCCTCGGATGAGGAAGAAACACCCTGTAACATAGAAATAAACTCTTTAGATAGAACATCTTTGGAAATCAGATGGAAAATGTGAAAATGCGAGATAATGAAGAAGTGGAGGTCGTTGCGAATGCCAAAGATAAGAATGTACCAGGAGGCACTGCACCCTTAGAGGACCTCTTTGACTTTGATGATGTAGCAAAAAAGCCCACAATAGAACACGAGACTCGATGTGGAAGAATGCAACATATGCACGCGAAGTCAAACCCAAAATGATTAAACATGCTAAGTCTTTACGACGGACATGAAGAAGAAATACATTGACCTTTTCAAGGAATTCATTGATGTTTTTGCTTGGAGTTATGAAGACTTAAAGGCCTATGACACAAACATCATCCAGACATAAGATACCCTTGAAAGAAAATCGAAAGCCTTTTTAGGCAAAAAACCTTGAGAATCAATCCAAAACAATTGCACTCACAGTTGAAAAAGAGATTAAGAAGATGTATGACAGATTGTAATTGTGCTCGTGAGGTTCATTTGATTGGTATCAAACTTTGTGGGTCGTAAAGGAAGAAAACGGGGGGAAATCAGGTTTCGTGCATAGACTTGAGAATCTTAATAGAGCCTCACTCAAAGACAGTTACCCTTACCAAAAATGGAACATATTCTTGGAAGGTAGTAGGCTCTAAAAGGATTTCTGCTAGATGGTTTTCGAGATACAACCAAGTCTTAGTAATCCCGAGAAGATCAACTCAAGACGACCTTTACCACTCATGGGAATACCTTCAAGTATGTGAAGATGCCTTTTGGATTGATGAACGCCTGAACCACCTTCCAAAGAGCGATGGACATAGCTTTTCGGATGAGATAGAGGGCACTTCATTGTTATTTACCTCGATGACATAACGATCTTTTCCAAGACCGAAGAAGAACATCCGAAACATCGAGAAAAGGTATTTGAAAAATGTAGAAGAGTTTGGTCTATCACTAAATACCAAAAAAGTCTATCTTTGGGCTACGGGAAGGAAAAAATTCTTGGCCACATTATATCCGAAAATGGAATCGGGATAGACCCACGGAGAGTTGAGGGAATAATACAAATCAAACATCGAGAAACATCAAGGAAATTAGGTCCTTCATTGGGAAGATTAACTTCCTTAGGAGGTTTATTCAAATAACAGTCGAACACCTTAGGAACATGACTAACATGCTTTGAAGAAAGGTGCGGGGGTTAAATGGTCAGTTGGAGCTAAACAATCTTTTGAATCGGTGAAACTTGCACTCACCCAAGCTCTTGTTCTAATCAGCCCCGAGTTTCTCCAAAAGATTTCTGATTTTTTTCATTTGCCTCGAGCACACAGTGGTTGCAGGTCTTGCTTCGAGAAAAACACGGGGGAATGGAACAGTTGATTGCCTTTTTCAACGAAGCATTCGAGAGATGCACCCTTGAAATAAAACATAATGGAGAAACAGAGCTATGCTCACGATTAAGGCCTTGAAAGACTTCGAGGGTGTATATATTGCATCCTCACACCATAGCTTACGTGCCCAACATTATAGTCAAAGATATATTGTCCTGGGACACGAGATGGGAAAAAGGGGAAAGTGGATAGTTGTGATCCTAGAGTACGACCTTGAGATAAAACGCACCAAGCGATTTAAAAGGTCATGGCTTAGCTAAATTAATGGTCGAATCAAACTTACAAGCTCTCGACATTAACATGATAAATACCTTGGATGAGCAACAAGAATTTCATGATCCCACTCGTTGAGGAAAATATTCGAGCTCCCCTTAGTGATACCCAAAATTTTATATGTGCTTACAAACCTCAATTCCCCACCCGAACTATGAAAGACCAAGGCCGGATTAAGTAAAGCTAAAAAGCTGAAACTACTACATTTTGAATGAAAACTTATACTAGAAGAATCCTAATGGCCTATTGCTTAGAAATTTTTTTCCTGAAAATGAGGCGAGAGAGGGTTAAACAAGAATTCCATGTCGGAGAGTGTGGAGGCCACCCTGAGTTGGAAAGCCACTGCAAACAAAATACTCGGAGTTGGCTACTATTGGCCCACACTCTTCAATGATGTCCATAAAATGATAGTTTCCCTGCCACAAATGCCGGATCTTTGAAGGCACAAGTAAACTCCTCCCTTTACCCCCTACAACCCATCACCGTTGAAGGTCCCCTTTACGTAATGGGGCCTAGATTTCATGGGGAGATTCACTCTCGCTTCTTACGCACAACAAAAATGGATCCCCAATGACCACGGACTACTTCACTAAGTGTATAGAGGCTATACCCACTAGGAGCGCCACAGATTCAATCATCATTAGTTTCTCGGAGGGTCACATCCTCTCTCGGTTTGGTCGCCCAAGGAAAAATAGTCACTGATAATGCTACCGCTTTCGAATCCAAGAGAATGGTTGATTTTTTTCATAGGTATCAAATAGCACTTGGTCATTCAGCCGCTATTACCCTCAAGGTAATGGATTAGCTGAATCATCAAACAAGAGCCTCGGTGATCATCATCAAAAAGTCTGCTAGAAGAGAACAAAAATTCATGGCATAACAAGTTAGTACATGCTTTGTGAGTGATAGGATTACAACAAAGAAGTCCATTGCCATGTCACCATTTCCAGCTTATCTATGGTATGCAAAGCAGTGTTCCCTACCCAAAGCTTTTGGGGTCTGAGTGATCAAGCTAGTCCAAGAGATTCAAACGAAGAAGATAGCATGATTAGAAGGATGAATCAAACAATCCATCTTTAGCAAACAAGGGAGGAGGTTTATAACGGGCAGATAGAAATTTCGGGAAAATATAAAGAGATTGTTTGACAAGAGAACCAAAGTTGTTGATTTCAAAAATTGGGGACAGGAGTTCCGAAAATGGGACTCAAGAAGAGAGGATAAAAGAAAGCACACCAATTTTGACAGTTTGTGTGCAAGGTCCATACATCATCCATGCCACCGTGGGTCCAAATGCCCTTCTTCCTACGAGAATTAGACGGTACGAGAGATGTTCGGTCTCGTCAATGGCAAGGTGCTCAAACACTACTTTTGCTGATCTACAATTTCCAGTTTCCATTACCATTGTACATACCATTACATTTTTTTTATTTTCAAAAGAAAAAAGAAAAAAGGTTCCAAAAAACGAGAGGAAAAATGAGAGGTCTGAGACATGCTTAAAACATCATACCTCTCAAGTACAAAGGATTGGCTCTAATACAATTAAAACCCGAGCCAAAATAAATCAAAGTAGTTGGTCCTAACATGCTCAAAATCCGAGCCAACAAAGAAAAAAGGGAATCAGCTCTAACATGCCCAAAACCGAAGTTGTAGTAGAGAAAATAAGTGACTCTAAAATGCTCAAAACACGAGCCACGAGAGAGAAGAAGGATACTTCAAGTTTCGGATCTCAAGCCTTCACGAGCTTTTGTTTTCAAGATTGCAAATTTTTTTCCATGTGCAAGCTGTCTTTATGCCTTGGATCCACAACAATTCAAACAATCTCATCCCAGCTTGATCGTATTTTCAATTTTCTATCTTAGAATGTAGAGATGAAATCTGCTGGGACAGTCTAATCCCAACGGATACTAGATTAGGTAGAGAAACATATGGGACCAACAGTTAATCAGTCTCATGGAGCAATAAGGGTAGATTTAAAAATAGGTTTATTTTCCAGTTTGTAAAAAATAAAAAATATGTGAAGAGTCGCATAGCTCAAATGCACCCTAGAAGAAGAAAAAAATTCTAGGGATTATAGTGTGGGTAGGTAGATTGATGGGGGAAAGTTTTTCTATCGATGTAATGTCTTCATATTGTGGCAGACTCGATCTAAAGAAATAAAGGGATGTGCTAAGCAACGTGCCACCGGCCTACTCCAAAGGTCTATTCTCTCGAATTCTTGACTCTTCAAGAAGAAGCCATCCCCATGTGGAGCCACTATTATCCCCTTATAACTTCCTTGAAAAAGCAAGCAAGGGCCTAATTTTTTTATAAGCCTACGAGGAATGCATTTCCCTTGTAAACACATCATCCTTGCATGACCTTTGCGTGATCCCTACCTTGTGACTCGTTTCCCTCTCGTTGTTATGAGTAACTAGGCCTTGTCGACAAAGAATCATGCTCCTAGAGGCTTTATTGTACTCCTTAGACCCTTGCAAAATGCTTCTTTTTTCTCCCCTTTGCTTCTTTCCTTGAAGTCCCCCTTTCTTCCCCCCTAATTCCCCCTTTCCATCCTAGAAAATCCCCTCTAAAACATCCTTGTTCCATTTATCTATGCCTAAAGCCCCCTCATTCCCCTATCGATTACCCTTTGCATGGCCTTAAAAATGCTTTAAAATGAGCCAAAAATCATATTTTCTTCATAGTCCGAGCCTAGCCCCCGCACCTTTTCCTCCCACGGAACCCAGTGTTGTGACCGAGTGCTAGCCCCGAAGGTGCTTTCCCATATGTTTATCGCACTTTCTCAACCGGTTGATCCATATATATCGAACGATGATCGTTTAAACCCGCGACGCTTGTGATTCACCCGTTCAAACCACCGATCGCGCCATCGTCGTCCATTCACCGCCGGATCAACGGTTCGGAGTGTATCCGCCACTATGGTCCCCGCACGTACGTCGTACCATAAAACATCCCGGTTTTCCATCGCATCACTAATGGGGGTCGGGCGGTATTTTCCCATTGCCCAGACGATTCCATACAATCGCTCGACACTCTGTCTCTGCGTACGACGGGAAAAACCACCCTCCCATCGCGCGTTATCTTTCGGTCTCAGATGCGCGAGTGACATTTACGTCGGCCCGTCGGATCCGCCCTCTTTCTCATCCAACGCGTCATCGCCCAGCAAAGCCGTGCAGGGTTTTAACCCATAGTCTCTGTACCCCCGGCCCACCGTTCGTTGCCCTCCGTCGTGCTTCCCACCGTCGATCTCCTCTCGGGATCGGGACGGTCCGCATTTGTCTTCCCCCACTGTTGACTATTCCACCGCTCTCATCGGTCCCGCCACGTCACCTCCACGTGTCTCACCGTACGTCCACCCACCCCGCTTTGCATATATATGTTCAAAGGTCGAGTCCGTTAAGGTTTTTTCGTATGAAATTCCTCCACGCTCCACCAACCTTTCCACTCGAACATTTCTCCACTATTCCTCCGCATATGATCGCCTTTCATCCACAATCCCACGGTCATCCTCGTAGTCATCCATATCATCCGAAACCCCATGCATGTTTTTTCTTAACAATTTTCGTGTTTTGCAGGTTATCAAAGGCGGAAAACCGCCATGATCCATGAAAAATCATTGTAAGCGTGCGCATTGAGCGCAGACGACATTAAATCTGGAAGTTGGTACTACAGGGAAATGTCAAAAAGGTGGTGGCAGTATAAATTCCATCAAAGGACAGAGTTTGAAACCTCGCAAGCCCTATCCGCGCCATTAAAGCCCGTATCTTGCGGAATCAAGACACTCATAGAACAGTTGGGAAAAACCAGGCTTATGATCAAGGATTTTCGGCGCTCATTATTGCGGTTTTTGGGCCTTAATGCAAAGAGTTTAGAGACAAAGTACTGGATCGAGAATCCCGAGGATCATACAGAGATCCAGAGTACGCGAGAAAGAAATGAAATCGTGGGTTCAAATCAGCAAAATGTTTCTTCTAGAACAAGGACACGAGTACACATTATTGTTTCAAGTTTATATTGTGTCCAAGCAAAGTTTTCCCCCCCTTTACAGACAATATTATGCTATCTGAAGCATTTGTTTCACAAGAATGGCGGGATCCATTCAATCATTGTGTTCATACACCAAAGTACTACACAGTACTACGATCGGTGTACGTCAGAGTTATATCGAAAGTAGTCCGAAGACTCAAGAAGATCATCCGTTCACCCAAAGAACACAAGAGATTAATGCACAAGATTTATACGTAATGGGCTTCGACCTTCTCTTTCTTTCGAAGTTTAATACTACATTTAGTTCTCCACCTACCTCCTCTGCTCCTTTGGAGCTATAAATTCATGAAGAAACTCATTGTAAAGGTTGTTGTTCCGTTATCGAGAGAATTGCAAGTAGTTTCTTTTGAGACACAATCTCTGTGTAAAGTTGTAAGATAGGTTGAAGGAGATGTTTTCGTACTGAGTATTCGACCATTGGCATGTTGTACTTGATTGGTATTGTTTTTTAATATGACAAGCACATTTCTCTGGATCCCGATCCGAAGTAGCGGTGATGTTTTTCCTATCTTTGTGTTTACATTCATTTCATTTCGTTTCTACCGCTTGCATCGTATCATTGGCATAGGATTTACCCTTGTTAGGGTACCCTATGTTTCGCTTCCTTGCCATGAATGTTTCTCTTCTTAATGTATTATCTAAGAATTGTTTTCGATTGATTTAGCCGAGTGTAGTGGATGTTATTTCCTCGCTCTCGATGTATGAATTAAGTGAATTCGGTTTCTTAGATGTTTCTTGTTGAGGATTTAGTTGGAAGATTTGTAGAACACTGGGGATTAGAGTTAGCCCTCGTCCACTAGGATCCTTGTGCGACCAAATCGGGTCCTTAACTTTGTGCTCTGAAACTCGTGTTATTTCCTCTCCTCCTACTTTCCATATCACATAATCATCTTGAAGATCCTATGTTTCGGATGACTAGCCCAATTGAAAGCTCGCCTATTGAGTAGTAAGAAAATCCTTTCCCGACTCCATTTCCCAATGGTTTTGAATATTTCCGGAACATTTCACCTCTACCATATCCCTCTTTTCTCAGCTTTGCCTTACATTGAACCCCTTTCCCCGATAACCAACAACCAAATCAAACAAACCAAACAAACAAACCTCGTGCCTATAACTAGCCTAACATCATAAACATTGAGCTTCAAAGACTTAAACATTAGCTTATATAGAGAGATCCCTCTCTGGACCCAGGAGGGCTAGATCCCGAGGTCTCGAAAGTGGTTCTGATGTTGTCTCATCTTTTGGTATTTCCAACCTTGCCAAAACATGGGAACCCCAACAGTCCCTAGGACTCCAAAGACTGGGTCCGATGTTGTCCCTATCGTTTTGCCTACCAATATGCCAAATCACGGGACCACAACATAATGGCGAACACGATGGGACCTTTCGAGTTCATAACAATCTAAATACCCCCTTAGGAATCCGGAATACCTTCATCAATAGTATCCTATGATTTATAGCTACCTCATCACTATCACTAACATAATGGTGATTATGATGCAATTTCGATGTCGGTGACAAACTAAGTATCCCTTAGGACTTCAGACACCTTCGTCAAATCCTAGAGAAACTAACCGATAGCCTAAGAGTAGAATATATATTTTTCACCATCCTAGCAAAAATGATGACTCAACTATAGGACACTCTCACATACCTTAAGAGCTGCATATAGAAACACAGAAAAAAACCCCCAAAAAATTTCTAGATTGTGTTTTGATAGTGTTGGTGGTGGCCCATAGACAACATATCCTCAAAACAATGAAAAAATATCCACCCGGGCGACTCCACTAGTCTCCGAGTAGGCCTTCTAAATTTGCTAAGTATCTATAGACTCTTGTAGGACCGCATCAAACCGACCCTCGAGAACTCTAGAAACCTAGTCACACACTATGTGAGTTTGATAGAACCTAGAGAGGTCAACGTTCCAAAAATCAGTCATAAACTTTCAACCTCTCTAAATTTTGAGTTTGAAATCGGCTCCATGAAGAATCAATACTGGGATCTCATCCGGATCCGAACGCTCCTACTATATTTTATGACCCTGGAAAATATTTTTGTGGCAAACTTCGAAACCGGAAACTTAGCTACTAATAGGACCATTCATAAAGCAAGCTCAGTACTCGAATATCTTACGACTCTTGAAATATCCCTCAGCTTTGACTTGCACCATATCAAAAACCCGTTCGTAACCAAGTCACAAAGTAGAATCGACCATACCGATCTTGAGCCCATAGACTTGCAATAGAGTCCCTAGCGAGAGAAGTTTCTCCTTCAAAACCACCCTCGATTTCCAACTTATCCGTCACTTTGGTTCTTTTCACCCCAAGTCTGCTCGAAATCGCTTTCATCTGGTCCAAGTACTTCTGCCACACCCATTCACACCTCCACCGTGCAAACCACTCCATCTCATATTACAAATCCTCCATTTTTAAATCCACCATTAGCTCTCTGTCGTGGCGAGCATGGTATGCACCCCTTGTGTTACCTGCAACCATTGGTACCTTTGCCAAATGATTACCAATCCAGGGATCTCGCACTTCACCGGGTCTGAATCCACTACTACCCAATAGCATGTAAATAGAATGAATCATGCTTTTGACTACATGGAATTAGAAGAGGAAACCATGAAGATGAGGATGTTTTCCCAAATCTAGGAGGAGAAGCTAAGAAATGGTTCAAAATCCTAACTCCCAACAACATACATGATCTCCCTTCCCTTTACCAAACTTTCATAAACAAATTGGAAATCAAGAAAAACCCTCTTCAGATCCTCTCGGAATATATCAATCTTAAAAGAAACACAGGGGAAAGTTTCCAAGACTATTGCACTAGGTTCAATAATGTTTACAATGCACTACTACCAAACATGAAACCCCCATTAGGCCTAGCCTTAGCTAAATTCCCGAAGGGTTTTGACCCCGACATGGCCTATCAACTAAGAGAAAGAGAGCCCCTAACTTTAGAATACATGCAAAAAGGAGGTATAAGTGTAGAGGCCAACTTAATTGAAAAAATATCTAGGCTAAGATCATAAAAGAGGGTAACATACAAATATGACACCATGCCCTCCACCTCCTCATCTGATTCCAATATGGATAACCTTCTTAGGACCATGGAAATAATGATGGAGAGAATAAGCATAAATGAAAGAGCACCCCCTAGGGACAACCAAACAAATCCCCAGAATAGAAACTGGAATCAAAATTTTAGAAGAGACTCGCCCCAAAATAGACCAAGGGAAAATGATCAAAAAATCAGGCCACCCTTCCAAGATAATTATGTTGACAAAGGGGAAAGAGATATTGAACAACCAGATGAGAATCATCTAAACTTAATAAGCTCTAATAGTGAGGGTGAGGTTTTTCTCACAGAAGAAGAACAAGGTTATTTCTCCTCAAACCAAGATGAAACAAGCTATGAAGATTCTAAAGACCATGAATTGGGATTAGAAAATGCCATAATCGAAGTCCATAGACAATATGATCTTAGGAGTAAGAAAAACCAAGACAACTCCAGGAAAAACAACTCAGACATTGTTGTTAAGAAAACTCTCGAAAACATTCTTAAAAGAACAGCAGACAATAACAGCACCATGGCTAAGAAAACTGATCCCAACAAGGATAAAACCAACCAACCAGGTGTTGACACAAGTTTTTCTAGCACCTCTTCTAGTGGCCCTAAGAAAACTCTACTGACCAAAGCCCCGAATCAAAACCAACAAATTAAAAATGTGGAAAAATTTATGGTTGATAAAACCGATGTAAATATGTCTAAAACTCAATTACCTTTTAGTTTTGAAGGAGAGATCACTAAAATCAAAATAACCATCCCTCTCACTCAACTGGTAGCTTAGGATATGTACCGCTCCCAAGTTTTGAAAGTTTTGAACATAGGAAATGATACCAATACTCTGAATTTGACAGATGATAAACCAGAGTTGTTGTTTGGACCCAAAGTAGATGGAAAATACCAAGAAGGAGCCATTCCCCCATTCTATGTTAGCCTAAACATACACGACAAAATCCTACATAATACCATGCTAGACTCTGGTGCCTCTCACAACCTCATGCCGAAGGTAGTAATGGAAAGATTGGACCTAGAAATAACCAAGCCCCACAAAGATCTGTATTCCTTCGATTCAAGCAAGGTTAAATGCTTGAGCCTGATCAAAGACTTATGTGTCAATCTGACACAAATCCCTACTAAAAGCCTAGTCGTGGCTGACTTTCCCCCCAAATATGGCATGCTTTTTTCCCAATCTTGGGGAGCTAAACTTCTGGGTAACCTCCAACTTGACATGTCTTATGCTACCATCCTGATTTTTAACCAAACTAGGAGACTCTACCGGGAATATCATATGAAGTATATGGTAAGCAACCTAGATAGACCCAACAACACCCCTATCTATTCCATTGATTCAGACTTGGACTCATTCATCTTGTATAATGAAAATGACCTTGATGAGAAATTAAATGAAAATTGTGAAGATCTAGGCACATTAAAACAATCTGATCACTTCCTCTATGATGAGTTCGACAGTCAAAACTATCATGATCCTAAAACACCACAAGATAACAAAACCAAACTTGATTTTCTACAAATTGAAAATATGTCAGAAACAAAAACCAGTCTAGGATAGGAAGCAGGTTGCTCAAAGGAACAAAAAACCACAAAAACACAACTTCCTCCTTTTTCTAATGCAAACAAAATGAAATACCCTCACAAACTACAAATCTTTGGGAATCTGGAACAAGACAGTCTGATGTTTCTACCTTACCTAGATACTTCATCATCCAAGAAATTTTCCCTTTCAAAAAAATTATCAATTTTCACAAATATTGCTATAGATCCCAAAGAGATTTTTGCTGAAGATGATATAGAGGAATATAGCGTGGGTAAACTCAAGAAGCCTGAAATAATTAAGTTGTCTAAAATTTTATCACTACACACAAAACAAAGGAATACAAGATTCTGCAAAAAAATTCAGAATGCTTATGTGTGTATGCAAGCTAGTTTAAAACCTTGTAACACAGTCATTGTTCTAAAAAGCCTTCCTTTCAAAAAGAACCAAAAAAATTTTGAACAGCTGAGTTCACTTAGAAATAAGCCAAAGGGACATAGGATTTGTATAGATTTTAGGTACCACGAGAAACCCTTCTAAAATAAAAAATACCTTTTTACCAAAAAAAATCATAATTTACAAAGGGTAGGGTTTTCTAACCAAATCTCATTGCATGATAGTTTTTCAGGTTACCATCAGATGATACCACTTCAGATCAATCAGCTCAAATATTTTTTCAAATTTCCTTGGGACAGTTGCATGCTTAAAAAAATACCTCCTGAGCTGTAAAGTGTCTGGAGATACTCTCCGAAAAACTATGCATTCAGTTTTAAATTTCTCTACTATGATGTACATGGATGACTTCATCATTTGTTTTAAAGATGATAAAGAATACCTTGCCTACTTGAAGAGGATATTTGACTCAAATAGATTTGAAGAGAAAAGGTCAAGGAAGAAGCACCAAGGGGATAATAGATTTTCTAAAAAAACTCTTGGAATAATCCTTATACCATGTTGTCAAATAGAGGTAACTATGTTTTCTATTTTCAAGAGTTGAATGGACTAAAGATGTTAGGATATCCTTTGGAAGACGAGATGCTCAAACAATACTTTTTTTCAAGATCCTTAGCTTCAAAATTTTCACTCATTGTACATGCCATTATGTGAAGAAAAAGTAAAAAAAAGAGAGAAAAATACAAAACATAGAAAAAATAGAAAAGAGGGCAGATTCTAAAGAAAAGGTACAGCCCCATACCCAAAAAAATAGTAATACTAAAAGTATGCAAGCCTCAATGCCACCGTCTGGTGCAAAAATAATGTCTTGTTCAACTATCTAGCCTAATCATGGCTGAACATGTTTTAAATTTATTGTTGATAAGTTAGTGAAAATGTATGCTCGGTCAAAACATTGAAGCTTGACTTGTCAAAGAAAATATATTAGGAAAGAGAGATATTGGTTCCCACATGCTCAAAACATAACCAAGGAGAAAAATAGAGATGAATAGCAAACTATGTATCTTAGCCCTAATTTTTCTAGTCTTATTTTGTACAAAAATAACATTTGTGTGTAGCTTGTTTTTTATGCCACAAACCCATGATAAATCAAATTTTCTAATTTCGATTTAGTCATGTTTTCAATTTCATGTTTTTAGCTTAGTGAATGAATTCTCATCAAACAGTTTAACCTCGACGAGCTTGAATAGAATAGGTAAAGAATAAAAGGAGTTCAATAGCCTAATCCCCGAACTCCCGAAAGAGATAAGTGTAGAAGTAGATAGTTTGTTTTCACTTTCAAAATAAAAATTTCGGTGGGTTTTCCAAATTTCAAGTGAAACCAAGGAAGAAGAAATGTTAGGCGAGTGGGTTGGGTAGGTAAAAGTAAAGTTGAGCTAATCATTCTTTCAGATTTTCAAAATCACTACTTCGTGGAAAGCAAGACAGAAAAGAAAGAAGAAAATCCACCCAATGGATGCGGCATTGGTCTTCATAAACCAAGAGATCTAAAATTCTAGACACCACTTGAAAAAGGAGTTTCCCCTCCCCAAGTGGACCCACCGTTAGTCATCAGTAATTTTTGCTTGTTTAGATGACTAAATGCTTTGTCCCTGGATTTCTAGAAATATAATTCAAGAATCATGTGAGTTCTAGAAATTTCCTCAAAGAGAAAATTTTCACTATCCTACTTCCCCTGTCGAAGCATGGCCAATCTATCACCCGTAAAAGACCAAATCATGGACTGATGTCCCACACTCTCACTATGTTTTCCACCTCTGCCTATAACATTCTATCTCTCTGTTCTCCTAAGCCCTCTAGTTTCATACCTTATTTCACCAAGTAAACTAAACTTTTTTTCCCTACTCACCAAGTGCCTCACGCAATAGTGTTGTCAAAACTCCCCGTCTAAAAATCCCTTTGAAGTAAAACAAGGTTTTGTAGTTGTCTAGGATGATAGTGCATAATAGAGTGTCAAAAACCCCTGTCTCCTCTTCCAAACCCCGATTCAAGTTTTTCAAATCAAAAAACCTATTCCAAGGGCATTACAATATGTCAAATAGGGTCACCTAGGTTATGCACTGTCATGGTTATGACTCCACTGCTTTCCTCGTATATTCGGAGGTGAAGTAAAGAGAACAAAGGAATGAAGCTTATCATTGTCCAAAGAATATCAAAGACCTCCAAAGATATCCTCTTGATCAAGCAAGTAAGCTCGCAAAGGAACAATTTACCATTTCCAAGCATTTTTGCAGAATGCTTTGTAAATGTTCAACAACAAAACAAGAGGTGAAGAAAGAGACCTAAAAAAGCTCATGAAGGCATCCACGACTGGTAGCAAGATACAAACAGAGCTTAAGTTTACAAGGAAGATCATGATCTCATGAGAGAGTGTTATGAAGTGTTGCCCATCAAAAGGTCCATGCAGTGTCCTAAAAGACAAGTGGCACATAAGCAAAATTGCACATCAATCAAAAAATATCATTAAAAAAAAATTGGCTTCAAGCATGAACCTTGTATAGGGACAAATACCTTTTGCTTACGTTCCCTATAAAGAATACCAAAAAGCCATCGGATCAGCCATGAGGTAAGGTAAAAAGAAGAATCATCATGAGAGGACCATTCACAACCTAGAAGAAAGCGAAAGAAGGTATGTGTTTGATGGAAATCAAGATTCATGACTATTTTGACCAAGAAATAGAGCAATGCTAAGGTTACAAAGGCAAAGAACACCTCAAACCCTTCAAGTGATCATTGTAGGCTTTTTAGACATAAATAGTGAGTTTGATAAGTGTCTCTTTAACAAACTCGAAGATAACACTCGTTTATTTTTTCCGAAGCATCCCTAAAAAACTCGAAGCTTGGGAAGATAGACAAAGATGGTCAAAAATAGTAACAAAGAAACCTCCTTCATCACGACAGATGGTTTCAAGGGTTTTTCAAGCTACCTTATAGGGTTTGGCAGTACAAGCACTAACTTCACCCCAACAAAAGGAAAAAATCGAGTTTTTTAAAGAAGATCAAGAAGGGCGGACATGAAGATCAAATACTCCACTACACCAAAGGCGAGAAAAGAATGACAAGGTCAAAGGAAATAATGTTTCAAATACGTAATATCGATCAAAAGGAGAAATGGAAAAAATAATGAGTTTGTCGTGTATAGGTATTAAAGTCAAAAAAAGTTCTTTTTCCAAAAAAAGGGTCGAAAGGCACAAAGTGAGAACAGAGAAAAGAGAACAAACCTTATAAATATGGTTTCAAATTTGATTTTTACCAAAAGGTATAAAACCCCTACAAAGCAACATCTCCCCGCTCCTTTTCTCATTTGCACACATAGTGAGGGTTTTCAAATTTTTCTCGCTAGAAGTCCTCGGGTGAAATTTTTCAAGCGTTGCGCTCCCTGTAGAGTCGCGACTGCGCACTTGTACTGTCTCCCGGTGTAAATCTCCACTCGCGCATTGCGCTCCTATAGGTTAGTGTTGCGCTCTTGCGTTTGTTCCCAACATTCGGACCCTACATGAAGGCACGTTCGCAGTGGCCCCGAACCGCCCGAATAACGTGTTGCACTCCCTGCCACTACTCCAAAATCTGCATGACGAGCCCGTTCGTAGGGTGACCCAAATCGCCCGACTACCATGTTGCACTCCTACCACTGCTCCAAACAGCTGAACAACATCACGTTCGTGGGTGGTCCAAACCGCTCGACTACCATGTTGCGCTCCTACCATCGCTCCAAACGTTGAACGAAGGCATGTTCGGAGCCGACAGCTTCGATGTGCTCCTACCATCGCTCCAAACATCGAATGACAACACGTTCGTGGGTGACTCAAGCCGCCCGACCACTCGTGTTGCGCTCCCGCCACTATTTTGAATCCTCGCTTTTTGAGCCATTTTCTCTGTTGTGGAGGCACTTCAAGAGGTATTTTGAAACTTTTTCCCGCATATGCATGGTTTTTCGAAAAATAATGCCACTAATAAATTTGAATATTGGTGATAGAGAAAGCGAGGAAAATACTTGAAAAACACTTGGCCTACACTCTCGCTAATGCCTTGACCTAGTTAGAAAACTCATCATCTCCTTTAATCTCTTTCCACATCATTTCACTAGTAGTTCCATTTCTCTTTAAGGATCTTGAGGCAGGGGGTAAAGAAAGACAAAATGTATGAAGAAGAGAATGTTGACATAGATGAGGCAACTCAAAGGCCTAAACGAGTAGCAAAGGAAGGGAGGGATGCCAAATGGGTTTGAACATATAAACACCGAATATTTGATAACCTCCCCTATGATTTTGACATGTTTTCAAGAGTTGGGTTGTTATGAATTCTATAAAAAGGTACAAAAGCTCCCGAGTCACCCTCGGTTGACCAAGCTCTTTGCCCTAAACCTTCACAAACATAAAATACACCTAGCGGGGGTAAAATTTGAGTTGACCGCCTATGCCATCTATAGGGCCACCGGAATGCCTTGCATAGGAGAAAAGTGGTTCAAAACAAAAACTATCTAGACCTAAGCCACTATCACCCATTCTTGAAGCCAAGTTGTCGAGCTAACCGTGAAAACTATGCTCCCCTTCTCTCATCTCGTTGGACGAGATATGCTCTCCGATGAATATCATCATGATATACTTCACCCTGTGAGGGTAGGTTCTCCGGAGTCTATTCATACGACATAAGGCTCCTCATGCACTTCACCAAAACCAAGTCGCTACACATGACCCTACTATCTTTGCAAAAGTATTGGGAAAATGTCTTCCATCATGCAGGAAAGGCCTCCATCCCAACAAATGTCAAGCCTTTTTCATCATTCCTTCATCAAAGTGATTGTCTCACACTAACTATAACAACAAGGCATCCCCCTGGGAGGTTTTCATCGCCCAAAATGATTTCACAACTCCACATCCCACTCCTCCGCAAAGTCTGCCATCATCATCTCAAAATCCTCCTCACACACCTCCATCACCTTCCACTGACCTTGGTTCATCTTCTTCACATGAACCATTCCCTCAAATACACCTCCCTCATTCACCTTCCCCTAAGAAATCAAAAAAATGAAGAAAGCAAAGATGGCCAAGAAGAAATCAGTGATGGCCAAGAAGAAAGCAATGATGAAAAAAGAAGAAAACAGATGAGGCAAAGGATGATGAAAATGAGGGAAAAAAGTGAAGAAGAGCAAGGTGGCGAGAGAGGGATATAGCCAAGAAGAAATTAACAAAGGAAGTGACAAAGATGAGTGTATTGATAAAGAAGAAACAAGAGTTGAAATTAGTGAGCCCCATAATGAGAAAAAGAGCCAAAAAAGTGGGTCTTACGATTTTCAAACCAGGAGGTAACTTCACAAATCAGAATGTGTATTAGATGAAGAATGTGAATGTATTTATACATGGAGGTGAGGCTATTGGGATTCATCTCCCAATGACTCTTGGTCTTGCTTATTTCCTAATATAATTTAATATACAATATTAAATATCCTCACCCAACCCTTAGGATTAGGTGTCAACATTCCCCCCTTTAATCCAAAGGGATGTTGGTGAGTCCAAGCATCGATCTGAACTTTTCAAACTTTTCTCTTCCAAGTGCTTTGGTGAAGATATCAGCGGTTTTCTCATTTGTGGAACAATGATGTAGATGGATGGTTTTGGCCTGAACATGATGTCGAATTAGATGGTATTTTGTATTGATGTGCTTTGTTCGATCATGGAAATTTGGGTTCTTGGCCAACTTTATTGCAGAATTTTTGTCGATCATGAGTGGTGTGGAATATATTTGTTTCATCTGCAAATCTTCTAGGATTTTCTTGAGCCACACAATTTCCTTTGTTGCTTCATCTGCTGCCACATATTCTGCCTCACTCGTGGAATCTATTGGAACTGATTGTTTGCGTGATCTCCATGAGACAGCTCCTAATCCAAGACTCATGGTGTAACCTGTAGTAGACACCCCTGTTTCTTTGTCCCCATCAAAGTCTAAATCAGAGTATCCGATCAAGCTGAAGTCGCCTACCTGTGTATATTTGAGTCCAAAGTCTTGAGTCCCCTTCAAGTACCTTAACACTCTTTTTGCAGCATACCAATTTCCTTCACAAGGTTTTTGCATAAACCTTGAGAAGATTCCAACAACAAATGAAATGCCAGGTCTAGTGGTGGTCAGGTAGATAAGACTTCCTATAAGCTGTCTATACTTAGTTGCATCCTCGAATTCCTTCCCTTCAATGGATATGAGCTTCAAGTTTTGTTCCATTGGAGTGGTTAAGGGATTGCATTCATCCATTCCAAACTTGTTCAAAAGATCTCTAATGTACTTCTTTTGAGAAATAAATATAAATTTAGGATGTTGAATTACTTCAATACCCTGGATAGTAATGAACATAACCCAAATCAGTCATTTCAGAAACCTTTCTTTAATTCTTTCTTCATGGATGCAATATAACTCTCATTTTTCCCTGTCATCAAAAGATCATCTACATACACCACAAGATATACAACTGTTTTTCCAACTTTCTTAACAAACAAAGTTTCATCATCAAGATAAAAATGTTTGAAGTCAAGTTTCAGAAGATGCTCGGTTAATTTCGCATTCCAGGCTCGTGGTGCTTGCTTGAGGCCATACAAATATTTAATAAGCTTGAAAACTTTGTGTTCTTGGCCATTTACAACAAATCCTTCTGGCTAGGACATAAAAACTTTCTCCTTTAGATCTCCATTCAAAAAGGCGGTTTTTACATCCATCTGATGGACTTTCCATCCATTCTGAGCTGCTAAGGCAAAGAGAGTCTGGATGGTGGTCCATTTTGCTGTGGGGGCAAAGGTTTCTTCATAATCGATTCCTTATTTTTGTGCAAAACCTATTGCCACAAGCCTGGCCTTGTGCCTGTCAAGTGAGCCATCTGCTTTATACTTGTTCTTGTAGACCCACTTACAGCAAATTGGTTTTATTCCCAAAGGTGGATCAATCAGCTTCCAAGTGCCATTCTTTAGCAAGGCATCATACTCCTTTTGCATCACTTCCTTCCATTCATCATGAGAAGCGGCTTCTTTGAAGGAAGTTGGTTCATGATCTATAGACAAACTCAATTCACAGTTATAAGCAATATCCATATCAAAAGGAGAATCGAATTATCTACATCACCTTCAATTTGTTTAGTGGAACTTCTTGTTCCTATTTTTCCAACCTCATCGGGATGAACATGCTCTAGTGTCTTTTTCAGCCATTTGGGAGGACCTTTTCCGAGATGGCCCGAGTCGCTCATTTGATCGAGTTGGGATTGATTCAAGATTCAATCTCCCAATTTTGTCAATCACATCATTCAATGTGTCATCCGTGGTTGTTTCTTCATGTGGGGGAGAAAGTGCTTCAGAAATGATTCCACTATTTGATTCAATATAGGAATCTCCCCTTCAAGATGTGGAATCTGATTATCAAATTCTTGGAAAGACTTTGCATGTGTTAATATATCCGAGCGATCAAGTTGCTGCTCAACAACTTTGTCACTATTGGAAGATTCAAGGAGTATGACATCTCTTGCTATTACAAAATTCTTATTGGCTTCATCATAGAGACGATATCCTTTGGAGGTATTGGAGTATCCCAAGAAGATGCATTTTCAACTTCTAGCACCAAGTTTATTCCTTTGTCCCTTGGGTATCAAGGCATAACAAGTGGACCCAAAGACCCCGAAATGCTTTATCGAAGGAATGTGGCCATGCCACATTTCAAAAGGATTTTTGTTTCTAATTGAACTTGAAGGACACCTATTCTTTATTTATACAAAGACATAGAACCGCATCAGCCCAAAAACATCAATTTTACATTCTTGAAAAATAACATGGAGCGAACCATATTTAAAATAGTTCTATTCATTCTTTCAGCTACACCATTCTATTGGGGATTATACGGCACAGTTTGTTTGATGTTTGATCCCATGTTGACGAAGATAATTTTCAAATTCGTTTGAAGTGTATTCTTTTCCATTATCAATACATAGAGAGCCAATATGAGTTTGTGCATCATTTTCAATCCATGCATGAAAATTCTTGAATGTTTGAAAAAGCATCGAACTTGTTCTTCAATAAGTAAATCCAACACATTCTGGTGTAGTCATCAATAAATGTCATCATATATTTATTTCCATTTGCAAAAGAAACAGGCATAGGGCCACATAAATCTGAATGAATAAGCTCAAGTTTTCTATGTGCTTTGGAGTGTGAATCATGAAATGGTTGTTTGCTATGCTTTCCTAGAATAAAAGCATCACATTCCTTAGGTTTCATAGGAATTGTAGGCAGTCCATTAACACCATTTTTCTTCAATAAACGAAGGCTTTCATAGTTTAAGTGTCCAAATCTAGCATGCCATAAAATACTTGATGGGAATGTACCTTCATCATGATGTGAACTGAATGCAAAGTTTTGAGCATGAGCAGATGAACCTTTTAGCTTCAAGAGTCGTCCTTCTTCTATTCCCTCCATGACAAGTGAGTGATCTGATGCTTTTCTGACCTCTACCTTGCCATAAAACAAGTGAACGGAGTGTCCTTGCTAGCGGATTTGGACCAGGGATAGCAAGTTTCTCCTCAACTCAGGGAGGTATAGAACCTCATGTAGAATATGATCTGGAAGACTAGGCAACTTAAGCTCGATCGTGCCAAGCCCCCGATGGCTTGAGTTTGGATTATCTCGTGAAGTATACTCGCTCCATCAACTTTTTCAGTAAATTCTTCAAAAAAAATATTTTCTAAATGTCATGTGACATGTTGCTCCCTGAATCTAGCAACCAATCATCTCTCCATGAAGTAAATGAAACATCAAACAAGTCTTCGGGTTACTCCATTGTTACAATGTGCTAGAACATAATGAGTGGATTCGGGTGCTTTACCTTTGTCTTTGTCATTAGTTTTTACCTTTGTCTTGATTTCTTTGTCGCTCAATTTTTTTCCCCAAGGTGTCCCTGCATGTGGATGCATCATGCCCATATTTATTGCAACGTGTGCAATGAAGATCTGGGTTTGTTAGATTGTCCGCCCCCCATTCCTCTAAAGTTTCTTCTTCCTCTTCCTCTTCGGCCACCTCTTCCTCTCGGAAGGATATGGAGCATGACTCCATTCTCTATGTGCAAAGTCTCGAGGCTCTTCGGAAGACAAAGGGACTTTGTCATCTTCCCGAAAGCTTTCTCTCTTTCGGCAAACTTTTTTCTCAAGGGAATCAAAGGTGATATGCTCAAGGTTTCCACTTGCTTGCAATGACTCAAGATAATGTGAGTAAGTTAGATATAATGCCTTAACATATGCTATGAGAGATATGTCAATTTTTACACTAGTGTCTGTCAATATCATGCATGATAGATCTTACTTCTAAAGCTAAAGCAAGGGGATCATCATTCTTCAATTCAAGACCGAATAGCTTAATCATCAATTGAACAATTTCTAGTTCCGAATGTGAGTCATAGAGTTCTTTTAGCTTTCTTAAGGCTTCATAGGCATTTGAAAATGGTGAAATATGGAGACTCACCTCTTCATTTACGGAAGCCGCAATCAAGGCATAGGCTTTGCGCTTCTTGTTTTCCCAAATGGCGAGCTCCTTTTCCGAAGTGAGCTTTGTCGGTGTATTTCCTTCTTGTCCTTCACAGATTCTGTTAGTCATCAATAATTTTTACTTTTTGGTGATGACTAGTTGTAACAGCCAAGTTTTCCAACAGCCGATCTAAAAATTTGTCAAATTTTCCAGCTGGGAAAACACCCATAAAACTTTTTTCCCTCTTACCTTTCAGTCCGCCCATGACGATATGAAACCCCATTATCAAATCCTACCTAGCCTCAGCCATACTAGCCTGCCCATCAGCTCTAAAGAGACAATCCGAATCTATTCAAACAATCTCCCCTAAGTTAGGAAGTGGCGCTTTAAGGCATTTCACCCTTGGCAAACTATCCAAGAGCCAAAAAACCTCCATCTGCTATAGACCAGTCATAACAGACCTCCCACACTGCTAATAAAGTTGGTCATAGCCCTAAGTCGCGCCACTAATACACCCTTAAGTCTCAGCAATACATAGACCATAATCTCAAGCTGATTTTAGGTGTCTTATAGTGTTTGATGGATCTTTCAAGGACAGAAACATACCAGCATCTCAAAAGACAATTTCTGGCTCCATATGAGAAGATAGCTACTTCTCAATGTGATCTTGAGCCTGAGATGCATCTACAGGGCAAAGAGTTTCTCATCAAGCTCTTGCAACCTCATTCAAGGCCTGAAAGGACAGTAGAAGAAAAAACAACACTGTCAAGAGGCTGTTGATATGACATGACTAAAAACCTCCTTCATTTATAAGCAGAGGGTTTGAAGACCAAAGAACCTCCTTCATCTATAAGCATAGGTTTAAAGTGCCTCCTTCATCTATAAGCAGAGGGCGATGGCCAAAGATTGACTTGAAAAGTTGCAACTGACTGTAAGACAGATTTGTTTTTAATGAACAGTGAGACAATGATTAGAGTTTTCTGAAGGAAAATGATGATTGAAAGCAAAGGTAAAAGCAGTAATGTTTTCAATGTTGTTTTCTTACCATCATTTGTAAGAAAAACCCTTGTCAATATGTTCATCAGGCAGCCTTCATATGGCTAAGACAGAAGGTTGACAAAACATCAGATATTTTGCCAAGTGAAGGACCTCCTTCATTCATAAGCAGTGGGCCAGGGCAGTGATTATTTCTAGGGTTTCTCACTGACTGATAGAAAAAATATAAACATAATAGGAGATGACTGAAATAGAGAAACAAGGTAAGAGACCAAAAAGGAAAGCAGGGGTACCACAGCAATCCAAAGGGTCAAAACTTGTCTCTTAACAGGGTATCTCTCAAAAGACAGTCTATAGCTCCAATGAAACCAAAATTGAAGAGTGCTTGATGAGATGGGTCATTTTGTAGGAAAAAAGAAATGATAGTTGTCTTTCAAAGAGTACTGAGTTTCCTACTCACAAAAGGAATGTCTTTCAAATTATTTATCATAATGAACAGCAGGAAATCTGAGCTCATTTCCCCAAGAGGCAATACAACTGAACACAGTTATTCATAATATACAAGAAGGACTTTGGCATACTTTCAGATTCTGGAGAAGATTTCAAAAAAAATATAGGCATGTTCATTATAGAAAGGCCAGAGGTATCATATCAGTGCAATTTGAGTAAAGAGAGAGGTGTTAGATAAATCCCCTTTTAAATGGACAAAGGTGAAAGAGCCTGAATAAATGCAACTGCATTTTGCGCCCACAGTCATAAAATAAGTTTAAAAGGCACCTGGCAGCCAAGTCATTTTCACAGTGGGCCTTGTCACCTTTTAAAGCATCCAGAGTAGACATATTTGTCTAAGGTTTAAAAAGAAGATCTACCTCCTTGCAGAGTGGCCAAGGTACTACATAACTCATCAGTGTATTATTGAGTAAGCTGTCACATTTTGAACAGGACATAAAAAGGTCAGCAGTGATAGAAAGCTACTTTCCAAATATACAACATAGACCTTTATGCCAACATTATTCAAAAATGGGCCCCTCATAGCGCAGTTAAACCATTTGGGTTCTCAAAAGCAACCCAAGTTATTGTTTCAAAAGCCAAATTTTCAAAACCCTTACAATTCAAAGCATAAGGGTTTTTCGTTTAAAGAAACAATGGACCGTTGCCCCCACTTGTTTGGCATTTCAAAAACAAAGAGCGATTCCTCCTTTGTTGGTGAACTGAGTCAAAGCAGAAGATTTGAGAAAATTCACATCGAGGTTTTTCACCACGCGGCGCGCCTGTAGGAGTGTGCAGCACGCTCAGACACATAAGTTACACGGAGTTACAAGGTTGTGCGGCGCGCCTGTAGGTGCGCGCGGCGCACCTGTAACTTTTGGTCACAAAGGCCCGACAAGGTGACCCGACTATGTTTTTGTGCAGCGTTCTCTTCTTCTAAAGTGTCGCGCATGTGTTGACAGCTCAAACACCTCCCAAATGAGTTGAAAACAGTCCAAAGTCCTTAAAACAACAACATCATCGACTTTTCAAGGTATCCCTTGATCCTCCTTAAATGTTGTCAATTTTTGAAGGGTGAGAAATGTTGTGTTTTCCAAGACTGAATGTGGGTAGAAAGATGAAGTTTGCAGTGTGAGATAAAGGATCTGTGTTTTGTGTTTAAGACTCAATATAGGCCCATTAATAAAAGCTTCGTCAAAAAATTTGTAAAGATAGCACTACTGTGATGAAGAAAGGAGAGACAAGGGGTTTTGAAAAAATAAAATTGTAGGTCTATGTTCCAACAAGCAGTAGCCATCCTATGAGCATTTTTAATTTTTCAAAAGGTTTCCTCTGTGGGTTAAAGGGAAATACAGTGTCCGTGACCTTTCCATTCCATAAAGCATAATCAGTGAGTAAAGCCCCATTGCATTTAGAGGTGTTTTTGTCAAAACTGGTATGAAGGGACAGTAGAGTTTAAAGAGGACAAGTTTTGTTTAAAGAGGAGTCTGTGGTTGTTGAAAGCTACAGGACTTTTTGTGACTACATGAAAAACAAAATAAACTCTGTCCCCTTATCCTATTACACAGTAACTTTGGACTGTGTATACACTCTGGTTGACTGTGTTTATGGTGATGAATTGATTGGTTGAAAAGCATACCAAAAGGGATCAATGTTTTGATTGAAGAAGAGTCTTGATTGTTTAAACTGCTACAGATTTTTAAGCTCTCACCAAACATTACAAACTCTGTCACCATTTCTATAAACACAGTAAACTTTCACTGTGTAGATGCCTTCTTTGATTGACTATCTTCATATTGTTGAATATACTTGTTGAAAGGCATACCAAGAAGAAAGCAGGGTTTTGAATTGAGAAGATTGTGGTTTTTGCCTTTGTCTGAAATACAAGGTTATACTGTGTCCTCAAAACATCTAAAGGCAGGGTTTTCTTACCACAAACACAGGAAAGTCCCTTGACTGTGTTTTATTTGATTGACTGTGTAATTCATTATGAGTATTGGCTAATTGATATACAAAGGCTGGAGAAGGAAAACAGGGATCTAAAGCTTCAAAGGAGGATGACGAAGCATTACCAAAAGCTAAATCAGTTTGCCCGTCGCAAGTTAAAGGCTGCCCAAGAGAAGCTAAAGGAAGCAAAAGGGAAGTGCCCGGCACGGAAAGTGAAGAGAGACATATCAGGACTTCATATTTTAGCTTCTACTTCAGAGCATCTTGCTAAATACACTTGAGGGTCATGCTCACCGATTTTGGGCGCATTTTGACATGTTTTGGTTTTTTGGCATTTTTGAGTTTTTGATCAAAACTCATGAAATTCGCCATTTCATTTTGGGGATTCTTCAAAGGAGGAGGATGGTATCATTGGATGCCATAATTTCATGAGCATGCCCTTAGTGATTTTCAGGACATTTGGAGATCATTTTCTTCCCAGAAATGGCGAAAAAGGCTCGCTTTTTGCACACTCTGCCCGGTCTATCAGCAGACTGTAATTTTTGGTTTTTTACACACAGGTTCAGTTTTGGAGGACTTCTAGGCATCAGATTGGGAAAATTTTAGTTTCTCCAGAAATTAGACACCCAAAGCTTTCCAACGAGCTATCATGAGCCTCGTTTTGACATCGGGAAGGCTGCCAAATGTTGCCAGCAAGTCAGGGGACTTTTTGCTGATATAAATTTTGAATATTTTTGTAATTTTTGAACCTTTAAAAATTGCTTTTTCCAAATGTGCGTTTAGCTATTTTTGCACATGAAAAATGATGCAAAGTCAATTATTTTTCTTTTTTTAGCATTTTCTAGATATTTTATGAGATATTTTGTGCCTTGGGCTTTGCAAAGCCTCAAGGACAAGATTAGATATTTTGATTAGGCCAATAGGATGGCAAGTTGAACCATGAGGTTTTCCTCACTTGAGCCTATATATTCCAAAGGCTCTCATTGTAAAACAAGGCTGAACTTGAGAAGAGAAGCAATATATGGTCATATAAGCTTTGGAAGAAATACTTGTCTTATGCTTTTGGATTGCCTCTTGAATGCTCTTGGATGAATGAAGAAGGATTGTTGTTGGATTCCATGACTTGGTAGAATGGTATAGTGTCTCTTGCTTTGTTGTTGTCTTCTAGTTTTCATTCATGAATACATGTTTCTTGCTTGCTATAGATCAGTAGAGAAAAAATTTGAGATATGCCCTTGGAGGCACCTCAAATTTCCTGTTTCTTCATAGCTTTCATGTTTTCTTCTTCCCTAGTCATATTAAAGAATTCTTAATTGCTCTTTAGTAACTTGAGGATATTGTTGCTTGTTTCATTCATAGTTCTATGTATTGCTAAGTATGATTTACGGTATGCCCTGCTTACCTATGGCTATCCATAGCTCCATCCATGAAATTATCTCTTTGACTGATTAGATTATCATTTGTTTGAACCAAGGAGACCTAGTTTCGATCTAGCCCTTTGTCTAAGACTATGCAAATCTTGTTTTCAAAGTGCCCAATAACTTGAAGAATTGTGTTTAGGCGTTCCGACATAGTGTTTTGAGTTGTTTTTCTGTCTTAAGTGTGTTCCCAAAGTCTGATAGCCATTTCCCAAAGTTAGAGGGTTATATACTTCTATGCATGGCTTGAATGTTTATTTCTATCTATTGATTAACTTATGGTTACATTTTGCATGATTAATGGTTTGCCCAACCATGTTTATGTTATCTATTAAACTAGTTATGCTTGAAACTCTTCGCTGTTCACAAACTTGATGTCCATTTACTCCATTTTTCCCAAAGATCCTTTCTACCTTGAATCAAATCGGCCCTTCAACAGCCTTGTATCATCGTCTGATAGCTTTCTTGACCTTTTCGACCCCATAGCCCAGTTGATCTGACATATTTTTACCTATCTTATATCTTTGATCAGTTTCATCCCTCACAACTTAAAAAACCAAAACCAAAAAACTTACTTCATAACTAGCCTAAAATCAGAACACAATAAGAAAACACACAGATATCCCTTACACATATAGAGAGAGCCCTCTCTGAGTCCAGGAAGGCTAGGTCCTTGGGCTCCAAAGCTTGGTTTGATGTTACACTGTCATTTGGCTTGCCAATCAGCCAAATCACAGGAACCTAACATATTCCTTTCCACAACTCATTAAAAATGAGAGTGTGCTTGATTTTCCGAGACCATTCAAGATAGTTCTCCTTGTCGGAGAGAACCACCCCTACAATAGATATGAGAGAATGAATTCTTCTGAAGGGAAAAAATAATTACTTTGCTGGAAAATTTCTTCTGAGGAAAAAAAAAATTTGCTTTGAAATATACTCCAATTAAATAAATATATATATATATATATTTGGGAAAATTTTTTATGTAAGAGCAGTATTGTGAATGGGAGGCAGTATTATGAATGAAGGCGGAATTATAAATGGGGGCAGTGGTATTAAATGGGAGTGGTATTAAAACAACGCGAGGGGGGCGAATTCATTACATGGAGGGGAGTATTAAAAGACAGACAGCGCGGTGTTATTAAACAAGGGTGGTAAGGGTAGAGTATGCAGGTGCAAGTGTATGCAGGTTGGGATGTGGGGGAGCGTAACAGTGAGGGGGAGAAGTGCATAGGGGTAGGGCGTAGTGGTCGAGGGGTATTGTTGTAAGGGGAGGGAAGGCCCGAAAGGGAAATGTGAGGGGGGGCGCAGTTTAGATAGGGAACGGGGAGTCGAGGGGTGGCTGTACTGGGGGTGGGGTAGGTTGTGGTCAGGGAGAGGGCGAGGTATGGGATAGGGAGTCGAGGTAGGGTTTTGTGCAGTCGTGGTCTGTAGATGCGTGGTGTGGGAGGGTCTATTGTGTACGGTGGGAGGATAATGGGTAGGTAGCAGGGAAATGGGTGAGAGATGTGTTGTAGAGCCTACGTGAGGAGAGGGCAGGAGGGTGGAGTGATAAGGAGTGGGGAGGCCGCTGGTCGATGTGCAGAGTGGGCCGAAGGCCATGGGTTGGGGAGCGGACTCTGAGCGCTGAGTTGGGGAGGGCGGATGAGCATGAGGGTGGTTGTTAGGTGTTAAGGGAGTGTTGTAGTGTGGAATGTGTAAGGGGAATAGGGAGGGTGCATAAGGGCAGAGGCCAAGGGGCCGTATAAAAATTTTGGAATGGAAGGATTTTTAATCACTGTAGAATTTGCAGGTATGTGTGAGATCTGCGAATTGCAGAATTGTAGGAACTGCAAATTGCAGATTTGTGAAATCTTCAAAAGCTACAAAAAATTCAGAACTGGGCAAAAATTACAGACATAATTTTTAAAAAAATGCAGAATTGCAGTATATAAACTCAGAATGGCATCAATCTAATGGAGCAGCAAAAACTAGACATAAAACTGATTGAACAAAAGACTGTTAGCATAAATGAGGGAGTTACACCATAGGCAAGAATGCCAATAGTGGGACTGGCTCTGATACCATGTCAAACCAGGAGGTAATTCCGCAAATCAGAATGTGTATTAGATGAAGAATATGAATGTATTTATACATGGAGGTGAGGCTATTAGGATTCATCTCCCAATGACTCTTGGCCTTCCTTATTTCCTAATATAATTTAATATACACTATTAAATATCCTCACCCAACCCTTAGGATTAGGTGTCAACAATGATGAAGACAATGAAACCAAGAATACCTATGAAGACAGTGAGGAGGAAGAATATGAAAGCAATGAAGAAAAAAAAAATGACAGTGACAAGAATGGAAAATACAAGCAAGAAACACAGTTTCAAGTTGTTTTCCATAGGCAAGAAAATGGTGACAAAGGGCCAAATAATGAAGATAATGAGTAGGGCAGTGAAGGACAGATCAGCCAAAGGAACTCACCTAGTGAAGAAATAAAGGACCCTCATAGTGATGGGAAAACTAATGAAGGTACCCAAGACAGTGACCCTACAAAGGATGCAAACAGTGATACAAAGGATCAACTTGACAATGAATACAGTGGTTCAAAAGATGAGGAAGAGGATAGTCATGGAAATGAAGATGTGCCCAACAAAGATCAAAGCGCCTCTAACATTGCAAAAACAAAGGAAGACAGTCCTAATGATCTTGATAATGATAATAGCATAAAGGATAGTGAGGATGTTGATCAAAAGGGTAGCCAAGAGCAAGATAAGGAAGATGCACACACAGAGATCATCCATGAAGAGAAAAAAAATCCTAAGGTCACTATTGATCAAGCTTTGAAAGTGAAACTCGTTGCACCTTTCACCATTACCTATCAAAGAGGAGAGAGGCATGTGTTTGCTGCCTCCAAAGGGAAAGGGGCCATGCACTCCTCCTCAACTCCAATGAAAGACAAAGGTAAACAACAAGTGAAAGAGGAAGAGGACAATCATGAAGAAGAAAGAGAATTTGAGCTCATTCACATAGAAAATGATGAGGAAAATGAGAAAATAATAGTAAACTCTCTTCTACAAGACCGGAATGCACAGATCAAAGACTTGGAATTTGAGTTAGAAAGGTCTAAGGATCTCATTCATTTTTTACAAATGCAGAACAAGCAAATGAGTGGCCAGGTGGCCATCTATGAAGCAAGGGTGCTCAAATATCAGAAAGAGGCTCAAAGGTCACAAGTGCAGTCGGAGGAATACATGGGTGCTTATGAGGAGGATAGTGGTGAAGAAGGCCAGACTAGAAAGAGACCTAAGACTATGGGTCTTGGGAAAGCATTGGCAAAACAGAGAGAGGAAGAATCAGCCTAAGCACAACAATTTCCCCTCACTGAACTCCTTGCCATGGAAATTGAGCATAACAGGGAATCATGGCTTGAGAGAGCCAACATACATCTAGAGGCCAAACTGGAGAAGGCCAACAAAGACTTGAGCTTGCAAAGGAGAATGACTAAGCACTATAAACGGAGAGATCACTTTACAAGGAAAAAGCTCAAAACTGCCCAAAATGAGGGCCTGGCACCAAATGATGAAAAATACCAAGCTAGGCTTGTACTTTTGGCCCACGTTTCTCTACAGGTCTCCAAGGACCCATGAGGCACCTACCTACCAATTTTGAGCGCAATTGAACAAGTTTTTTTTTTTTTGTAAATTTTGAGCCTAGGAGAGTAGCACACCCTGTGTTGCGCTTTTTCCCAAGGAATATTCAGGAGGATAAACTTATATTTTTGGATTCCCCATCATTAGAGAAGTATTCTCACCAAATTTCAGCTCAATTGGAGTTGTTTTGACCCCTCAAAAGGGTAAAAAACACTCATTTATTCACCTTTTTGCCCACTTTTCTGAGCATGTACTGCACTCCTGGAAGTCTTAGATTTTTCCACTTTTGTGCAACTTTTAGAGGTCATATTTAAAAACCAAAGTTAGATATATAAATTAGACTTCAAGGGCTTTCCAACAAGCCATCTCGGAGACTTTTTCGACATCGAGAAGGCCTCCAAAATACTGCTGCAAAAAGGCCCATTTCTACGCTGCGCTCCTGGTAAGTTTTCAAAATTTTCACACAGTGTGCTGCGCTCCTGTGTGTGACTGGACAGAATTTTCGTTTGGCAAGTTTTCTTAGGCATGTCAGGCCTAAAAGTCAATTTTGTTTCCATTTATAGTTGGAAAAGATATTTATTTAGATATTTTTGTGCCTTGGGCTTTGCAAAGCCTCAAGGACAACTTAGGATATTTCTTTTGGGCCAATAGGCTTCTAGTTACTCTCTATGGCTCTCCTCTTCCTTGTTTGTTATATAAGGCATGAGGATTCATTGTAAACAGTTGGGACTTGATGTGTTTAAGATAAATACATGGTTTTATGAGCTTGGAGAAGAAATTGGTTTTATGAAGTGAATGAATGGCTTGTTTGGCTTGATGATGGAGAAGCATGTTTGCAGGATTTCATAGCTTGGTGAATGGTGATGTTTTCTTAACATGTTAATTTTTTCTTGTCCTCATTTCTGTTTCATTCTTCTTGGTTTCTATAGATCATAAAAGTATAGGTTGAGTCATGCTCATGGAAGCACCTCAAACCTCCTGTTTGTTATAGCCTTGATGTTTTCCTCTTTTATTCATCTTAAGGAATTCTTGACTGCTCCTTAGGCCCACTAAAACTTGTTTTTGTTTCATGAATGGTTAGTATGCTAGCTTATAAATATGATTCATGGTATGCCCTGCTTATTTAAAGTTTTAAAAACCCTATTTTGAAGCTTTTCTATGGAATATTGATTGATTAGGTTAAGAGAAAGAGGTCTCGTTTCGATCTTGCCCTTTGCCCATGCTTACCAACTTATTTCAGAGTTCCTGATAACTTGATATATGTTTTTTAGGAGTTCCCTCTCCATATATTGAGTTGTTTTTTTATCTTATGTGTTTTCCCAAAAAGCTAAAGGTGAATTTCTAAAGTTAGGAGTTCTAATGCTTCTATGTCTCACCGGAATGTTCATCTTACATGTTTATCAGTTTGAGTATTTTTCATAGAGATTAATGGTTTTCCCTACCTCATGAGTCATTTCTTTCAGACTATATATTTTTAAAACCTCTTATTTTTTTCCCAATATTAATCTTCATTACACCTCATACATCACCTAAAGGATCCATTAACCTTGCTAAATCAGCCCTGCAATACACTCTGTTTCATCATTTAGACACCCTTGACTTCATCTGACCCCATAGCCCTATTGATTTGATAATATCTCATTTCCGCCTATCCTACTTGATCATCTTACCCCAACCCAAAATAAACAAACAAATTACACTTAACAACTAACCTAAAATCAATCATCCAAAGCGAACAAGTTCACATCCTTCGCATAATAGAGAAAGCCCTCTCTGAGTCCAAGAAGGCTAGGTCCTAGGACTCCAAAGACTATTCTGATGTTGCCCTATCGTTTGGCCTACCAATATGCCAAATCACGGGACCACAACAACCCACAAAGCCAAATTTTTGGTGCAAATGTAATCGACAAAGACTTTTATAACCCAAACCATATCATAACCAAAGTTTTTATGTTGCAATATATTTGGGCAGTCAAAACTTAATACAAAATCCAGAGGCCAAATTTTATATGTAGCGGGGTTGATAATCATTATGTTAACGGTTCAGCTAACAAGTCACATGAAAAGTTGACAATTGTTGCTAATGTTTATGCCACGGTTAGTCGGCGATGACCCTAACTCCAAACCACCACCACATGTGAACGAAAACACCCTAGCAGTATATGCCACTGTTAAGCCTAGAGTTCAATGGCGGTGAGTGCACCACTTGGTGGGTTTTTATCAGGATAGGGGGCTCACTAGCTCGATTAACCATGTGAAAATTTTCACCCCACGCAACGGAAAGCCCGCCGGCGCAGGGAAAATTTGTCGCCCCACGTATGTTTCGGGAAATAACTCCCTAGAGGTTTGTTGGGTCAAAACCTCCACAGATCAGGGCATGCTATTCAATAAGGACTCACACAACCACACTTGTATGCTAAAAACTAGATAACATCGATAGTAGAACTCACCTGTAATCCTACGTTTGATGTAGATCCCGTGGGGTCCAAACCCCCAGCAACCCTTCTTCCTCCTTTACCTGAAAACCAAGAAGAGGTGTGCACGGAAATCTAGTTGTACAGCATATATTTATCCTAAATTTCAGTGAAATACATGTGAAACATCATATAAAAAATAATAAATGCTTAAATAATAATCTTTTCACATATACAAGCAGATATTAACACGTGAATTCGGGAACAAGATGGTTCTTCTTCATTATGAACAGCATGTATAGTAATAAAAAGTGGAGAGATCACCTGAATCCTTCCACGATCTTCGAAAAGACCATCGTCCAGATCCATCCCACCCTTGCTTCGCTAAGATACTTTCAAGACTTGTGCACTCAAGATGACATATAAACTAATGAACATCTCCAGGAAACAAGGGTTTCCTGTAAAAATATGGGAAAGTGCAGGAGGCACAAGAAATCAGACTTGAATTGGGGCTCCAACAGAGTATAATGTCTATAAAATTTCTCTCTCCCTTAGGCCATGCACATGAGGGGCTTTTATACTCCCTCAAAGTAGTTTCAATCAGTTGGAAATAGTTGGCCACGTGCTGGGGTGGTTGAACTACTAGAGTAACCATCAACCCAGCCTCGAAAATAGGGATTTTTATATATTTTTTTAATGATTTTAATGGAATACGCGGAAAAGTGTGTATGGACTAGCGTATACACACGAAAAAGTCTGGGCATACCCACGTATGGGATTTTAAACACTATTTTTTATGAACTTTTATTCAAGTCTGTAGGAATGGGTGCCCAAGGCCATAGAGACAATCATGAATCACATGAGGGTGAAAAATGATGCTATAACATATTCCCCCTAATATATGAGGTCAGAAGGGGTACATGATGGCTGAAATGTATTATGCACATAGAGATAACTTCGCAAGGAGAAGAGAGGACTTCACCAGATTTCATCTTGCCAAAAACCAATGAAAGAAAACAGAGATTCAACTCATGTCTGAGGTGGGCATACCCATGCTCAGTCAAAAATATATCCATATATAAAGTACAGAATAGATCTAGAATGTATACAAGTATAGCTGAGCTAAAAGTACACAATGAATCATCTGAGCAGGGCCTGGAAGTACAAGTCGGAATCAATGTCCAAGTATCACATTTAGAAAGCTGATCAATGGTGCTGAAAATGGATGTCTGATCACAAAAGTAACTAAATATCCAAGTACCAAATCATAAAGGGTGGAACACATGGTAAAATCATGCAACTCGGGAGCCAACATATAGGATGCTGCTGTACTGACACTGCAACATATAAGAGTGGACGACATCACTGGCAGAAACTGAATGGACTGTCAAAAGTGAACCGAAAAATGTTGATGCAACCCGAGGTCTTCACCGATATCGACGGCACAATTATACACAATGGGAATAAATGAGATGAAGTCGACCATGTGAGAAATCGTTGGATTACCGGTCAATAATGTATACCATTAACCAATGCGAGACAACCCACCAGTAATTAGAATGAGTGTCAAGGTGCCCCAGTAAAATCTAACAAGTGCGAATAAATGAGTTGAAGTCGAACACTTGAAAAGATCTGGTAAGGGGAGGAAATAATGAATCCCCCTTTGCCCGATAGTGAAGGTCGCCGCGATGATTGCAAACCTAAGAGTCACCCACGACAAAGACTCTAGACCTTATTCCCGGATCAATGAGTCGGAGTCGATGGGAAAAGGTCTATTTGGAAGGAAGGCATTAAGGCATCCCACATCAGTCCAGCACGAGTGTAACCCGCAGGCCAAGATTTGGAAGGAATCGGACGAAGTAGAGTGATGGAACCAAAACCGAAGTACGTTTCCGACATTCACAAGATAAAGCTAGCGCACGGAAGAAACCCTCTAAACCAACCAATAATGAAAGCTGACACAGAGGCGAGAAATCCATCGATAGGGTCAAATGGAAATCAAGGTACTGCACGAATCCCAAGTGTGATAATGTGTGCTGACATCGAACACAGGGGAAACCACTCAGTCAAAGACCCATAGTGATGATCAAATTCTGAGCACAAGGTCACCTATCAATGATGGAAATAGGGCCAGGGTGCACCTCTAGGTTTTCTCTCAGAGCAATGTGTCATAGTCGATAAGAGACAAAACCGCCAGCAAGAAGTCAATGGGGACCTTCTCAAACTCGCCTACTGACGAAGGCAAAACATCTGATGTGATAGAGACAAAGATACTAACAAAATGAGAAGGCCGAGGGCGAATAATGAGTCAAGAGACAGCGCGGAATGGCCGACTCTGATTAGACTTCCCTTGAACAAAAGCATGGCTCGTGATGACTATGGCAGTAAAAAGTGACACTATATAAGTTTGTTATGCAGGAGGCAAAACAAACTCTCCATATGATTGGAAGAGATAACCAACCAGGGGAGGACTGACCAGTGAAACAAGGCAAAGGCTGAACCTGGGTCAAAAACTAAAACCATCCCAAATGGAGGAAATATATAAGTGTATGTGCTTTGTTCAAGGGCAACAAACTGACACTGTACTGCCATCAAATTACGAAGTTATATCCCGCTCTCGCTCTTTTTGTTATATTTGATTTCTTTTTCTTTTTCATATAATAATCCTGAAAAAGAATAAAAGAATGTTATGGTACAATGGATAGAACGAGTATCAAGAAACAGATGCACTAGTTCTTGGGATTGGAACGATCCTATGCTCAATGCAAGGTGGCGGAAACTGGTAAGCGATACTCAGAGGAATGTTCCATCCATGGGTAAAAAAGGTGTCAAGTCGCGATAGCTAAGTGCATGCAATGGTTAACTTGTACAGACAGTCAATGTCAAAATTTGGCTTAAACATCGAGTCCAAATGAAGCCGGCTAAAGGCCAGGATAAACAAGTAGAAAATATGCAATGCAGTAATACAACTCAACAACACCAGGGAGCCTCTAGGGTAATAGCCAGAAAAATGATAGTGAAGAAGAAGAAGAATGAAGCTTCAACACATAAGTCATGGCAGGACTAAAGAGGACTCCCGAGCCTACATAAAACGCAGCATGGGCAACAAGTGATAGCGAGGAACCAACTAGGAAGCCCATGTAAAGGAAGGCTCTACCACCAAGTCATGATTAAATAATCGGCGAGTGAAATGGGTGTAATACTCATGACCTGATGGGATCGACCCTATGGCAAGTGATCAGAATGGAGGCTAGTATGAAAAATGCAACGGAAAGTGGATTCCCTAACCTATATGCCAGTGAAGATCATATACCTGCCATGATGGGTCAACAGTCATGGATCAAAAACCAGGAAAAATCTCAACTTCGTCAAAATGTACCTAAAAATATACCAATCTGGGCACTTCCAAGCATCGGGGTTATGCAGCTTAAAATAGATTGAAAAAATAAGCATAACAAATTTTTGCAAAAAATTTTCAATTTTGGGCATAAATACACAAGTTACCTCATATTTGGTTCATTGTTACATTGCTGATTTGGGAAAAAGTGCTCTGGAGAAAAAGCCTCTTTCGTCAAAACAAGAGCAATCGACCGTCAAACTGCACTGAATTTGTCAGGTAAGCTCTTAATCCATCCTTGTTATTCATTTTTTCCGTTCATAAGTTAAAAATTATGAATTTTCACCGTAGAATTATTTATTTTAAATCACGGGTTTGCGCATACGCGGGCTTATAATTACCAAGCCGCATATATACGCGAGTATGTATAAAGAAAGTCGTGTATGCGCGACCCAAAATGAAAAAACGCGATTCTAAAGGACAAATTATTGAATTTTTGCAGGATGACTATATCTTGGAGAGAACGTGAGCACAATGCCATTGACAATGAAGTAATGCAGGACCAAGTATCACTCAATATTCTCCGAAATTGTGGATTGCTCAAATTTTTCAAAATTCCAAATATGAAGAGTAATGTCCGGTTGCTCGAAATGCTTGTGAATTATTGGGAACCGGAAGAAGATTGTTTCATAATAGATCAAATGCCCATACGTATTGAAGTGGAAGATATCTATTTTATTACTGGACTCTCCCGGAGGGGGGAGCCAGTAGATTTACATGGCAAACCTTTGGGAGGGCTCACCGTGGAAGATTACGTCCACGTCTACTGCGTAGAGGGTTCCAAGAAAGTTGGGACTCAAATTGCTATCAAAGATTTAAGAGACTTGCACATGAAAATTCTCCTTTTTACCATTGGTAGGGTAGCAGGATCTGCTTCCCTACACCAGGCATCCAGGACTCAAATGAGTATAGTTGTGGAATGCTTAACTCATTTATATGATTGGTGCACAGCTCTACTAATGAACATGAAGCAACAATTGACTTCCATCCGAAAAGCAAAGACAAAAAATTTCGGATATGGTACAATCTTGATGACATTCTTCTTCTAGAAGATTCTTGGGCTGAGACCCAAAGTGATCTCTTCTATCAGCAGTCCAAGGGACCCAAGAATTGCCCGATGGGCTGACTTGATGAAGAGACTGGGGGGAAGTGAAGTTCCCCGAACCACCTGGGATGATGAGTTCTTCCAATGGTGGGGAGAACAAATCATCGCTGTGGAGGACTATCCCTATGCCGGGATGTATTTTCATGGCGATCCAAACCTCGTCATTCCACCTGGCGCGGCATGGGGAACAATCGGTAAGATTGCAATTTTTTAACTTATATGATTTTTTGGATTTTTTCAAATGTGTGAAAAAATGAAACATGTTTTTGATTGGATTAAAAGTGACTTAAAATATTGTAATGATCATGATACAGATATTGGACCAGTCCGTCCTGATAGTTACCCACGACACAAGCGCCGCAGAGGCGAGGCAGATACAGTAGACTCAGACAGAACCCTCCATGCTGTACAGAGGAACTTCGAGGGGTTAACCTGCCAAGTGCCTATGGCTGCAGTGGAAGATCTACCCGAGGCCATCCAGAGATGAGTAGTAGGAGTACCTCGTGACTAGGTGCGGTTATTCCGCCGAGTCGCGACTGCGATCGTGTTCTATAGGAACACAAATTTTGGGCAGGGACCACAGGAGTAGATAGATATGATTTACCGGATGACTGTATACTTTTTGAGATTTGAACATGATCGGGCATAAGCCCAAATTTTGTATGACTTATGGATCCAAATTTTGTATAGTTTTTGAACACTCTGATGATATATATACAGCGATTTTTGATGTGATGTGACAAATGTATAAAAATGTATGATGCTTTTGATGATTAAATTTTATTGTATGGAATGATTAATATGCCAATCAATTTCTTGATTAGCTAATGAGTCTGCCATCCAATTGTCAGCTCGAGGAATATGAATGAAAGTTAAAAATTGAAATGATATTTGTAACAAACGTACCCTCAAGAACAACCGGAGTAAAAATGGATCTCGAACCCGATAAGTATTGTTCAACTGTGACACCACCAGCTGGGAGTCCAAGAAAACTACCAACGAATCAACACCCAAAGATATTGCCTCCGAGAGTAGATAAATAACTGCAATGTATTCTGCTATATTATTGGAAGCAAGACCAATGCAGACTCCTCTTGATACTAACAGCTGACCAGATGGATGATAAAGCACCCAAGCAATGGAAGCCAAGTTCCGGGTGTGTCTACTAGCACCATCGGTGAAACCAAAATGACTCATGACATTCGACACAACCTGCCAAAGCAGATCAAAAACATCACCATCCCATCAAAGATCAAAAAACCAGATATGTACAAAGAAAAACTACTATATACAAAAGCAAAATGTCAGGCCGAAGCCTAGGCATAATACTTTTTCAAATAGAGCCCATTTCTGGGCTCCGGCAACTCGTTTCCTTCAAAATCAACCAAGGTATATGCTCCTTTTTTAAGGACTTTTTTAACGATGAAGGGGCCATACCACATAGACTTAAACTTTCCTACCCCCAGGGCATATTTTTCTTGGGCATAGACCAAAACAAGGTCACCTTCCGAAAAAACCCTAGGTTTGACCGCTTTATCGTACTGAACTTTAACTCGGTTTTTATGCGCTTCATTCATCGTGGCGGGATCCCGACGTTGCTCATCAAGATGTTCCAGATGAAGGAGACATTCTTCAAGACTAGAAGTGTCCGGAAGAAGTTCAACAGCTAACTTAAGAGAAGGAATCTCACATTCAATGGGAAATACAGATTCTAGCTCGTAAACTAGCTGAAATGAAGTAAAGCCAGTTGAAGTTTTCACTGACGTACTGTATGCCCAAAGTGCAGGATATAGCATGATATGCCAGTTGGATCGAGCTTTATTGATTGTCCTTTGAAGAATGGTCTTCAAGGATTTATTCACGGCTTCCACTTGCCCATTGGCTTGAGGATAATATGGAGATGAATGCTCCTGCCGGAAACCTAATTTTAGAGCCAACTCAGCCATCATGCTATTCTAAAAATGACTGCCATGATCAGTGACAACCTCTCTAGGGATACCAAAATGAGCAATAACCTGGTTGAAAATAAAAAGAGCTACAGTCTCACCATCATTCCCAAAAGTAAGCATAGCCTCGACCCACTTCGTAAAGTATTCTACTGCTACAATAATATACTTGTGACCTTTAGCCGAAGCCGGGTTACAAGTAGTATAATAAATACCCCACTTTGTAAAGGGACCGACAGTAATGACTAGAAAAAGCGGAGCTGGATGAGCGCACGTTTTTCGAGTATAGACTTGACACGGATGACACTTTTTGACTGACTCCATACAATCCTTGAAAAGAAGGCCAAAAGTACCCAACACGCAAGATCTTTTGGGCTGTAGCAATCCCAGATAAATGACCACCACAAGCTCCACTGTGGAAATCATTCAGCACAGCCTTAGCTTCTTCGAGAGTTAAGCAACGTCTCAGGATTGAATCAACCCCTAGACGGTATAAAGCATCACCAATGATCAAGTAATTCTTAGCCAAGTGATGCAACTTACGGTGCTCATCTTTCGAAAAAGTAGAGGGAAACTTCGCAGTCTGAAGATACAAAATGATATCTCCATACCAAGGATCTTGTGGAGAGATAAGAAACAAATGTTCATCTGGGAAGGATTCATCATAGATTATCTCATCCCCACAGGGCAACTCAGAGATCAATTCCGCGAAAACCAATGATTTCTTGGACTTGGCAGACATAAAATCAAGGTCAAATTCCTACAAAATCACAATCCATCTATTGTATTTTCCCCCAATCACTCACCTACTGAGAACAAACTAAAATGGATTGGCTACTGCCAAAACATAAGTTTTTTGTAGAAGAATATAATGTCGGAGTCGCTGCACAGCATGAACAGCTACTAAAGCTAACTTTTCTATCGGAGTATACCGGAGTTCAGGTCCTACCAATCCTCGACTAACATAGTATATAACATGCTCTGCAAGAGCATCATCTTCCTGAACCAGAACCATCCCAATGGTAGATTCTGCTGTTGCAAGATACAAAAGGAAATCCCTGCTATAATCAGGTGGACTCAATAAAGGAGCAGAGGTCAATGCTTTTTTCAAAGCATCGAATGAGCGTTGAGCTAAGTCATCCCAAAAAAATGGAACTCCCTTCTTCAACAATCTCATAAATCCCTTGGTAACTTTAGCATAATTTACGATAAATCTCCGAAGAAAATTAGCCTTTCCTTGTAGACTGTGAAGTTGACGAATAGAGGACAGGGGAGGCAACCAAATTATTGCCTCAACCTTGAAGGGATCTACCCTAATCCCTTCCCTAGACACAATAAATCCCAATAACCGACCGGATGTAACCGTGAAAACGCACTTGTTCGGATTCAACCTAATCTTATAGAAACGACATCGTTCAAATACTTTCCGGAGGTGAGCAGGATGATCCATTCTCTTTCGAGAATGAGCAGCTAAATCATCCAAATATGCCTCAATAATATGTTTGATGTCGTGGAAGGCATATGACATGGCCCGCTGGAACGTAGCCCCAGCATTTTTAAGACCAAAAGGCATCTTCTTGTAAGCAAAAGTACCCCAGGGACAAATAAAGGTAGTCTTATACTGATCTTCAGGATGGATAGTAATCTGATTATATCTGGAGAAACCGTCCATGAAGGAGAAAATCTCGTTACCGGCACACTCATCGATAATCTGATCTATAAATGGTGTGGGGTAATTATCTTTTGGACATGCTTTATTAAGGTCTCTGAAATCAATGCAAACTCGAATTGTTCCTTGTTTTTTATCCACGGGAACAGGATTTGAAACCCATTCAGTCAAAGGAATAGGATAAATAAATCCTTCCTTGAGCAGCTTCTCCACCTCGGCTTTGATAACTGCAGCCTTCCTAGGATTGATCGGACGAAGTTTTTGCCTCACCGGCTTAACTTTTTTGTAAGTCTTGATCTCATGTTGGACAATATATGGATCTATACCAGGCATTTCCTCATAAGACCAAGTGAACACATCCCTATACTCTTTAAAGAGATCGGTGTAAATTTGAATCTCTTCAGGGGAAAATTCAGCTCCGATGAAGACATTCTCAATAACATTGGGATCCCTGGAAATGTTCACCGGGATAGTTGGAGAAATCACAGCCATGTTCCCTTCAGCATATACCTGTGTTGGTGCTAAAGGGTTCATAACTGGGCGAACAGGACTAGGAGACATAGGACTTGGAAAAATTGATTCAACTTCTCTCAAATCAGGTAAAAAGTAGGACCGATGATGCAAATCATCCCACGGTCTATCTATACCAGTCATAGCTTCCAGGATGGCCTCTTCAGATGGAAGAGTGGTATCAAGGAAATCCTGGGCAAAAGAAGAACTAAGTGTCCAAGCCGGAGCCACATCTCCATCCAACTCATCCGGAGAAAGGGGATCTGGGATGGATTCTGCAGAATCAACAATAGACTGATAAGCAATCTCAGTTGCAGACATCGGAAATTCCATTCTACCCACTTGACCTTCCGCTAATGTGGCGGTAGGGGAAGGTAAGGTCCAAGGGTTCGAAAAATAATGAGTTTTTAAAAACTCTCTTCGAAGGGGAGCCCTGGAGGATGAAATTGCATTTATATGAACCGTAGGAGGTGGAATATCAAAAGTACCCACCAAGGAAGAATACATTCCAACCCCTAAATTCTCAACAGGCGACTTGGTATTATCCAACTTTGGAATAGTTGAGTCAGTAGATGCATTCGGGTCTATAGGAGAACAGTCCAGTTGGTCCACTGTAACAATCCTCCCTTCGTGAGGGAAACAAATAATCCGAAATAAAGAGGATGCAATAGCATCCATCTCATAAATCTAGTTTCGCCCCAACAGAAGGTTGTAGTCCAAGCTTGCATCAACTATCTCAACCTCTATATTTACAGTTTTTCCCCCAACACAGATGGGAAAAGCTGGGACAATACCATGCGGTCTGTGAGAATGACCATCAAACGCAGTCAGAAGAATAGCAGATGGAGCAGCTGCGGGAGATCCAATTCCCTTCCAACATGTGAGAGACATCACACATGTGGAAGCACCCTCATCAATGACCGTTTGAAAAATATTGAATTTTCGATACGACGATTTGATATGAAAAGCCATATGATGGGGGAGTCTCTTCTTAAAATTAGACATATTGAATGTAATCATAAGAGATTTATTTGGATCGACAGCCCTAATAGCAGTGAGCAAAGCACTGCGCTGATCCAGACAAGACTGGAGCACCTCAAGAGCCGACATGGCACAAGGACTCTGCGCCAGATCTTCCACAATAGAGTAGTTTTGGGCAGCCCTGGAATTTGGATTAATTGTCGTACGCTTAGTAGATGCTTTTGGAATCCGAGGTATAGGCTCAACAATAGGCCTCGTAATATGAAGCGGCTCAGTAGCATCGGGAGCACCCTTGGCTTTCGAAGACTCATCTTCACCATAATCACGGGATCTCGTGGCAACATCCACGTGAGCACTCATCATGTATATGTTTGATGGAATTTCCCCTTCCTCGGTGCCCCCAGAGGAAGCCCCAGTATTTTGATTCGCGCCAACAACTAGTTGTTGCCCTTGGGGAAAAGGGTTTGTCAACACAGCCTGGGAACTGGAAGAACCCTGCTGAGCTAACAAGCACTGCACATCCTGAATTTTAGGGCAAAGGTGAGTAAGATGGTCTCCAGCACACAACTTGCATGGAAACTTCACTTTCTTTTTATCCTTTGGACCCTCACCAACATTCTCGTTGGTTTTATTTGCATTACCCTTCCCATTCTTGCCCTTTTTCTTATTATTCCATCCCTTCTTCTTCCCTTCAGATTTTTGATTTCCTTTGGGGTCGGAAGTTTGGACGGCATTTACCGACAAAGACTGAGAAGGCGAGGACTCGGCAGGCATAGCTTGACCAGAAGGAGCAGATTGTATAGACAACTGTTGCAACTGACTAAGCAAGTTAGCTGCACCACTATTGATCGACCCAATAAGTCCATCACCATGAGGACCAGGCTTAGTCTTGGATAAATCTAATTTGGAGCGAGGAGCATTAGGCAAATATTTATGAAGGACACCAGACTGAGAATATATCAATTCAAGCTGTTGGGCCCTAAAAATGGCCTGTTCCTCAGAAAATACCCCAGACAGGGATACATCCTTAGAAATATCTAACTGCAGAGATTTCAGAAACCATTCCAAAAGGAATTCTCCTGGAATATGAGCTTTAATAAGCCTCTTCCTTCTCCACCATTCCTGAATATGATCAGAAATGTGGGTTGCATCGTCTTGCTTAAAATTAGCTAGGAGTTCGGTCCCGGCATCATAATGGATAGGCAACTGGAAATGGTTTAGAAATGTAGTAGACAGATCTCCAAATGTAGCAAAACTACCCCCAGTTAACTCAATATACCACTTGGCAGCGTTTCTAGTGAAGGTGCGTTGGAACAATATCAACCTAGTCGAATCGTCGATCAGGGAGTTAGACGAACACCATAAATGGAAAGTGGTGATATGGTCAGTCGGGTCCTCTCCATTCTTGCCTTAAAACTTTGGAATGTCTGAAGGTAGATTGGTCGGTACCGGAGGCCACCCCGGACTGTATCGGATCGGATCATTCATCAATTTCGACAAATCTGGCAAGTTTAACGTTGCCAGAAAAGGTAAACAAGGCAGAGACTGAGGATTCCATCCTTGATGGGATGAATTCCCAACATTCTGAAAAGAGTACCCTGGATTTGATAAGGCACCAGGTTGCCAGAAAGAACTTGTAGAAAAATGAGAAGAACCTCATCCCAACGCAGAGTTACCAAAGACCGGACCAGTTCCCCCTCCTGAAGTATTGAATGAAGATGAAAGCCCCTGATAGGGGTTCCATGCATTAGAAAGAGGGGAAAAAGTCTGATAAGCACTCAACGGAGGGAAAGAAGCATTCCCTTGGTGACCAGCGTAAAACTGATTCCCTGCCCCCACTGTTGTAAATACAGGGTTCCAACCTGTAAAAGTAGTCGAATTCTGACCTCCAGACCAAGGGTTAAAACTCTGAGTCTAAGAAGTAAACAAAAAAGACCCTAAAGAAGGATTTGAACTAGGAATATGCCCAGTTCCAAAGGGGAACCCTTGAAAAGAAGCTGATCCACTAGCCATGGAAGACATGGGTTTAGATGCAGCTGTGGCAGCGGAAAAGGAAAAAGGAGGAATCCCACTAGTGGGCATTCCAAAACAAAAGGGACCAGATTGAGAAGCATGTGCTTGGGTGAAACTAGAGCCAAACACAGCAGTACTAGAAGCAATCGAAGATATAGCAATAGTGCCTACTCCTTCAACTGATGCAGAAGTCTGAATGCCTGCAGCACTCACAGCTGAAGTCACGTTCCTAGTCGTGGCCATCGAAAGGTATGAATAATAAGGAGGATCTTTTGGTCTTGCAGACTCAGGTCCGATGTACTCAACAACAAACGGATAATCAGGAGGAAGAGGAGATGGAAGTGACTCAGAGGGTTGAGATAATTCCTCTACTTCTACTTCTTCTTCCCGCGGAAATAAGACTCTCGAGGTGAGCGGAGTGCTCCTCTCGGAACCAACACCAGAGCCAATTACAAAACCTTCAATCCCTTGTAGAGGATCTCTCTCCACTGTTTTAGATGCCACAAGGTGATATTCACCTGCTAAATTACTCCTACGCCTTCTTGAAGAAGGCTCTGCACTCTCAGGAGATAACCCCCGGATTCTCCTCGATCGACGAGGTGCTTGATCAACCACTTTAACAAATTTTAATTAGACTCAAAAAATTATAAAGCTAGGCAAGCTAGGAGCAAAGATCACTAACTACAAAAAATCCCTGAGATACAACCAAGCAAATAGCCTTCAAGTATTTCCACTCTGGGTGATTAGGACCGGACACCAAAATACAATAAAGTGAAGAAGAGGACCTCCCGAAAGTAGTCTGGGATAATTACGGCCCAGGCCTACTAGCGAAGGTAACAGAAACAGTTACGCCGACCTCCTAACAACAGTCTTTGCCAGCACAAGTACCCAAGCTTCGCAAGGGCACCCCCCAGAAGTACTGCTGGAAGTGATATGACGTCTGCCTCAGGTACCACGGGTATTTCCCTCCGCAGTCACCTGTGTGGAACCTAGGAATGGAAACTATGGGCACCAATCCATGTCAGAAGCTGGGCGGAACGGTCTTGAGGCAAGATCCAACAAATCAGAGAGGGGCTATCTCTCTTCTCGGCCTTCACTTCCCCTCGCGCTTGACTCTCTGGAGGAGAGCTTTCCCAGTCCACCTAATGGATTTGGATTTCGCTCAATTAATAAACTTATATGTTTTAGTTTGAGCGGCTTTGGAGAGTTAACTCTCCACTCACCTAATCCAAGGCCCTACAACCTAGCTAGTTGGTGTATGACACTTAATAAAAAACTTGCTAGTTGTTTTTAAATTATAGTGCTTATTTTAATTGGCTTTTATATTAGGTCAATGGGATATGGAAATGAAACTCGTGGTGTTTTGTGACGCAGAAAATAAATTAATGAAAACCAAACTACATGCAGATGCAGTAATTGCCAAAAGCAATCTAGGACTTTATGATTTTGACTCCCAAAAGCAATCTAGGAGGACATCCAATTATTTTAGGAAGACCTTGGCTGGCCACAGCTGATGCTTTTATTAGTTGTAGATCTGGAGACATGTACATTTCTAATGGTAATTCGACAAAGAAATTCAATTTGTATCCTCCTGCAAGAGCAATTACAGAAATAGGAGACAATGAATGGGTGGATGATGAGAACACTATACAACCTGTCTTTACCATTTCTGAAATTAGTGAGGATAGTCAAATTCTGAACACATTAGAAAATTTTGAGATAACTTCAGAATATGACCCCACACAATTTCAGTGGGAATCTGACATAGAATATTTATCATCAAGACAAATGTCTCTCTACTCTATGGAAGAGTTTGGTAATTCTGCTTTTGAGATTTTTCCAGAAAAGACATTGAATATTAATAAACATCTGGAGAAGTCACAACAAGAAGAACTAACCAGGATCTTGCAAAAACATTCTACTGCATTTGCATGGGAGTATACTGACATGAAGGGTATTGATCCTAAGACTTGCATCCATCATATCTATATTGAGGAAAACAGTAGACCAATCAGACAACCTCGAAGAAGGATGAATCCAAATCTTAGGGAGATAGTGAAAGAAGAGCTCCAAAAACTTCTCAATGTAAACTTCATTTATCCAATTTCAGATAGCTGATGGGTTTCTCCTTTGGTTATAGTACCTAAAAAGAATGGTAAATGGAGGGTATGCATTGATTACATGGAATTGAACAAAGCAACTTTGAAGGATCACTTTCCTTTGCCTTTTATTGATCAGGTAGTAGATACATTAGCAGGTAAAAAGTACTTTTCATTTTTGGATGGTTTTAGTGGCTATAATCAAATTCAGGTAGCACCTGAAGATCAAGATAAGACCACATTTACTTGTCCATGGGGAACTTTTGCCTACCGAGTGCTTCCTTTTGGGTTATGTAATGCATCAGCAACATTCCAAAGAGCAGTACTAGGAATTTTTTCTGATCTAATCCATGATTGTGTAGAGGTTTATATGGATGATTTTACAGTTTATGGTAATTCATTTGAAGAGGCATTAGAAAATTTGGAAAAAGTTCTCATAAGATGTAAAGAAACAAACCTTTCATTAAGTCATGAAAAATGCTTTATGATGTTTACTAAAGGGATTGTTTTAGGACATCATATTTCGGGAGATGGAATTAAGGTTGATAGATCAAAAGTTGAAGTCATCTCCAAGTTGCCTATTCCAAATTGTCAAAGAGATGTTAGAAGTTTTCT